>KN473083.1:4596-20108 GCA_000787095.1 Periophthalmodon schlosseri
CCTATAACTGCTCTAGCCTCAATGAGCTTCATTTGACTGGAGCCGAACGCTATGGGCGACGTCACACTCACTTAGTCCACTTCTTTATACTGGCTATGGACGTCACCCACAGTCAAATGAAGCTCATCAAGGCTAGCAGTTATAGTGGCAAATTTGGAGCTGAGTTCCATATTTGGAATTTCGACTGCGAGTATCATAGCAACCAAAGAGCAAATCTGGAGCGAGGCTGTTGAAGGTAACGGCCCTTCTCACCTGCCCTGCTGGTTTAGCGTTTAGCAATGCTGTCACTCAAACCTGTTGCTAATGCTAGCGGGAGTGACCTCAGAGAAAGAAGGCGCCTGATTTGTCTGTTATTAATGTTCATATCTTGAGTTACGGACACAATAGTGAAATAAAAACCCCAGGATCATGTAGAGCGGGTTGATACGAACATTTTAAGACCAAAATGACGAGTCTGACAGCAGCAGTTACAGAGAGAGGGGCCACAGTTTTTCAGTTGGAGCCAGAGTCGATGGAGGTGGAAAGTGCGCCCATGATCACTTCTTATTTGGAACGCGGTGGCTAGCAGGTTAGCTATGTCCATTTATATATACAGTTTATGGTCAGACTCCATAGTACAGACAGTATGTTCTTGTGGGTGCAGCGCTCATGGCTGAACTTCAAGTCAAAAGTTTCTAAAACTGGACGATAATGTTGTGGGTTTGTTGCATGTTTTATGTGAGTCCTCCAACTTTGGTTCTTAATAGTCTTGTGGGACATAAAGCAATGCTGTTGTTGCATACTTGTGGACGCAGTTTCCCTTATGTTTACATTTAATACATTCCAAGGTTAAATCCTGCTGCAAAACAAATGCATAAAACATTTCATCAAACCATTAGCATTAGGATGTTTTGAGATTAGTGATTTAAATAGGCACATTTTTATATAGCGCTTTTCCGCCTTCAAGGCTCAAAGGTCTTTACATTAAGGAACCACTCACCCATTCATACACACATTCATACAAAAGTGTGCGCAGACACTGGGGGCGAGACGGGTTAATCATCTTGCCCAAGGACACAACAGCAGCATTCATCTATGGGAGCTGGGATCGCATCTCCAACCTGGGTTACTGGCTCTAACTGCTCAACCAATTATGCTTTTTATGTCGAGAGCCATATTCAAACTGGCAACCTTCAGATCAGTGGACAAATGCTCTACCAACTGAGCCACCATCGCCCCCATTTAATTTAATTTAATGATTTTACACATTTATTTTTATCTTTCAGATCCCCAGACTTTTCGGATGAGGTCAAAATTAAACTGCCGGCGTCTTTGTCTGATCATCACCACATCCTCTTCACCTTTTACCACGTCAGCTGCCAACAGAAGCAGAACACACCACTGGAGACCCCTGTTGGTTACACGGTGAATCTTTAATAAATATATCCAGTATTCCACTTAATTTGTACAGCACATTTCATAAGCAAAACAATACAGCTATATAAATACGGAAATGGAAATATAAAATAAAGTTCTATTTAACTCCACTAGTCCCAATTAAATCAGACATATTCTGCAAAATGGACTTTTCAGATCTTTAACCATGTTCTAATTGTTTCTTCTCACTGAGCCTCTGAAGTTGTATTTGGGGTGATTCATGTTTGAGTAATCTTTAATCGCTTATTTTCAATACGCCATTTTGCCAATCTACCCCTGTTTTTACCTCCACCGGTACACGCCCACTGTGAGGTACACGCCTACTGTGACGTATGCACTTCCTTCTCCAGTTTTATTTTCTTAGTGATACTCGTAGGATTCAGCAGCGTCACGTAGTCATTTTGGTACAAATGAAAAAAAAATGTCTGGTCTGGTTTAAGGCAATAAAACTAGTTAAATCAATGTACATAAAAAGGGTAAAAACATAAAAATAAATAAGACACAGGACCACACATCTCGCGGTGATAAAATATAAGAGAATAAAAGTGGGTCTTAAGACAAGACTTCAAACTCTCCACTTTATAGACTGTATATATAAATGGACATAGCTAACCTGCTAGCCGCCACGTTCCAAACAGGAAGTGATCATGGTCGCACTTCCGGCTCCATCGACTCGGCTCCAGTTCACTTTCTATTGAAAAATTATGGCCCCTCTCTCTGTAACTGCTGCTGTCAGACTCGTCATTTTGGTCTTAAAAAGTTCGTATTAACCTGCTCTACATGATCCTGGGGTTTTTATTTCACTATTGTGTCTGTAAATCAAGATATGAACATTAATAACAGACAAATCAGGCACCTTCTTTCCCTGAGGTCACTCCCACTAGCGTTAGCAAAGACAAATCAGCACCTTCTTTCCCTGAGGTCACTCCCACTAGCGTTAGCAACAGGTTTGATTCCCAGCATTACTAAGCGCCTGCTCCCTGCTAAACCAGCCTCGCTTCAGATTGGCTCTTTGGTTGCTATGATACTCGGGGTCAGAGTCCCATAGCAACCGGAGGGATGTATACCTAGATAATAATGTAAATATTTTTAACATGTTTTCTTGTGTCTCCAGTGGATCCCCATGCTGCAGAATGGGCGTTTGAGGACAGGACACTTTTGCCTTCCTGTGTCTTTAGAAAAACCTCCTCAGTCGTATTCCGTGCTCTCTCCAGATGTAAGGTCCCTGCTTCCGTTGAATGATGTAATATTTATTCTCAGTGTTTTAAAAGCTTTTGTTTTCCAGGTCCCACTTCCAGGAATGAAGTGGGTGGACAACCATCGGGGTGTGTTTAATGTGGAGGTTACAGCTGTCTCCACCATTCACACACAGGTATTTACACACAACAGGAACGGATAGGCCTGTCGCAATAACACATCTTGAAGCACGCATTCTTTTCATAATACTGACAAAAAATAGATTAGTTTATGTACGGTACCTGTATCTGAAATGTTTCACAGTGAGGCATTAAATATTTGTATTATTCCATAACACATGTTTTTATTATTAGCATGTCCTTAAAAATCAGTTAGGGGGTGTGCTTCTGCACAGATCTGACCTTTCCCATAATTTGGTCTGGTGGCACCACATGCTTGTCTCCATGAAGCTAGATATGTTTAATTCCATACTGCGGAACATTTCAGGCAAAGCAACGTCTCCAAGGAGAAAAGCTGCCATCAGAAAAGTTACATACTGTATCTTTAAAGGTCCTATATTACACAAAATTGATTCTTTTAGCTCTTTTAGCTTTAAGCCATGTTCTAATGCTGCTGCCTCCTCAAAAACATACTGGGAGTGTTTTGTTTCATTTACACATGTTTGAGTAACACTTTATTATTAGTCTGTCTACATCTCCGAAGCTCAAAATGCTCTGTTCCACCTTGTGATGTCATTTAGTGGTAGTTTTTGCTCATTCTAATCAAGAACATATTCCTTCTAATTAACAACATGCAATTTAGTGAATCCAAATGATTCACTAGCATCATTTGGATGATTTCAGCCCTGGAATTTCCAATCTCTACTGAACTAAAGGTAAAAGGAGCTGTTAACTTGAAAACTACCACTTCATGACATCACAAGGTGGAACAGAGCATTTTGAGCTTTGGAGATGTAGACAGACTAATAATAAAGTGTTACTCAAACATGCGTGAATGAAAGAAAACACAACTCCAGGTATGTTTTTGAAGAGGTAACAGCATTACAACATGACTTAAAGCTCACAAGAGTCAGTTTTGTGCAATATAGGAACTTTAACCTCTGTTTGTGTGGTCGTAGCAGTAATGTTCTCAGGCCTCTCCATCTTTGAGGCTCTTGTGGTGAGGTGCACTTGACTCTGGTCCAGTCTAATGTAAATCATGGCTCCGGCTCAGTTTGTGTTATCTGGCCTGTGCTGCTGTCGGCTGTAGATCTTTTGGTTTCTAGCCTCGACTTGGTGAGCAAACGCTGGTTAAAAGTTACACCCAGACACCGCCAAGGTTACTGTGTTTTATTTTTCTGTTTTTCTATGAGTCATAAAACTTTTCCTCTCACCAGGGCTGCAGCTAACAATTATTTAAGTTGTCAAAAAAAATCAATTGTATACTAATGGTAAACGGTCAGATTTTTATATAGCGCTTTTCCACCTTCAAGGCTCAAAGCGCTTTACATCAAGCACTCACCCATTCACACCATAAACTGTATACATAAGTGAACATAGCTAACCTGCTAGCCGCCGTGTTCCAAATAGGAAGTGAGCATAAGCCACTTCCGGCTCCATCAACTCCAATTCACTTTACATTGAAAAACTATGGCCCCTCTCTCTGTAACTGCTGCTGTCAGACTCGTGATTTTGGTCTTAAAATGTTCGGATTAACCCGCTTTACATGATCCTGGGGTTTTTATTTCACAATTTTGTCCGTAAATCAAGATATGAACATTAATAACAGACAAATCAGGCGCCTTCTTTCCTCGAGATCGCTCCCAATAGCATTAGCAACAGTTTTGATTGACAGCATTGCTAAGCGTCTGCTCCCTGCTAAACCAGCGGCTAAAACAGCCTCGCTCCGGATTGGCTTTTTTGGCTCTTGGTCGGAATTCCAAATATGAAACTCGGCTCCAAATTTGCCCCTATAACTGCTATTGGTGACGTCACACTCACTTAGTCCACTTCTTTTATACAGTCTATGTGTTAGTCATTCTTTTTTCCTATTCTCCCTGTTTTGTTATTCTTTATTTCAGGATCAGTACCTGGATAAGTTCTTTGCCTTGGTGCACGCCTTGGATGAGCACATGTTCCCAGTGCGGATCGGAGACATGCGAATTATGGAGAACAGTCTGGAGGCAGAACTTAAAACCAGCATCGCCGCCCTGAACTCCGCCCAGCTGGAGCCCGTTGTGAGATTCCTTCATTTGCTGCTGGACAAACTCGTGCTGCTTGTGGTGCGGCCACCAGTTATAGCTGGACAAATAGGTACATTATAACTAAATAAATAAAACTGATTTGTCAGGAGTTAAAGGGCAATATTATATAATCTGATCTCTGTTCTACTGTTTCCTCATCACAAACAGAACTTGTGTTCTGTTTGTGATGAAGTTGTGTTTTGTTTCATTCACACATGTTTAACACAGAAACCTGCATATTTAGGCTGGGTTCTTCTCTCAAACAGAAAACACTCTGTTCCACCTTGTGATGTCATGTGGTAACACAGGAAGTGCTCCACTATGTTTTTAAACTCCATACACCTTTACCAGAATCATTTGGATCATTTCAGCCTTGGAATTGCCAGTCTCTACATATCTAAAGGTAAAAGGAGCTGTTAATTTGAAAACTACCACTTCATGACATCACAAGGTGGAACAGAGCATTTTGAGCTTTGGAGATGTAGACAGACTAATAATAAAGAGTTACTCAAACATGTGTAAATGAAACAAAACACAACTCCAGGTATGTTTTTGAGGAGGTAACAGCATTACAACATGACTTAAAGCTCACAAGAGTCAGTTATGTTTAATATAGGACCTTTAAAGATGCATTTTTATGTTTGTAGTATCAAGCTGTAACATGCTTAGATCATTATTTTCCAATTTGTTCATTGTAAACAGAAACAGGTCCAATGACTTTCTGTTCAAAACTGCAGTACTGATGGACCCTGCCTCTTTATAGTTTTATTTCATTGTAGCAAGCAGCTGATTTTTATACTTATTTTTATTGTTTAAAAATGGCTATTTTTGAAAGGGAGCAGTGGGCAAAGGGGGGGTACTCAAGCTTAGAATGCAGTACAATAAGATTATATAAACATGAACAAGTGAATCAATCGAAATCATAGACTGTATAAAGAGGTGGACTAAGTGTGCCGTCACCCACAGCGTTCGGCTCCAGTCAAATGAAGCTCATTGAGGCTAGAGCAGTTATAGGGGCCAATTTGGAGCCCATAGCCATATTTGGAATTCCGACTGTGAGTATTATAGCAACCAAAGAGCCAATCCGGAGCAAAGCTGTTGAAGGTAACACCCCTTCCTGCCGGTACCGCTAGTTTGGCCGGTAGCGGGCGCTTAGCAATGCTGTCAATCAAACCTGTTGCTAACGCTAGTAGGAACAATGTTGGGGAAAGAAGGCTCCTGATTTGGTTGTTATTAATGTTCATATCTTGACACAATAGCGAAAAAAAAACCTCAGGATCATGTAGAGCAGGTTAATATGAACATTTTAATACCAAAATGACAAGTCTGACAGCAGCAGTTACAGAGAGAGGGGCCACACTTTTTCAATAGAAAGTGAATTGGAGCCAGAATCGATGACGTGCGCCGATGATCACTTCCTATTTGGAACACGGCGGCCAGCAAGTTAGCTATGTCCATTTATATATACAGTCTATGATCAAAATACAACTTTGAAATAAACTATTAATGAGGGAACACCTTTTATAAGATCATTTAAAGCTTACAGTATTTTAGATAAAGTGCCCCCGTTAAATATGTCTTTCTGTCTCTGTCTGTTATAGTGAACCTGGGACAAGCGTCATTCGAGGTCATGGCGTCCATAGTAAACCGGCTCCATAAATATCTGGACACCAGCCAAGACATGCACGGGCGAAACAGTCTACTGTCATCCTATATACATTATGTTTTCCGTCTGCCCAGCACTGACCCCAACTCCCCCTCCCCGGGTACGCAACACAAACATTAAACTGCATTACAACATCTTTATTATATATTATTTCTGGTCATTTCTTTTTCTAAATGTTTTTGTGAATGCTGTCTAACCCTGAGCTGAGGGCGTCTGTTTTACTTTGCATGCATCATTTTAACTTTTGTTCCCCCTATTTTTTTATATTTTATGTTTTTCCTCCATCTGCATATTTTCTGCCTGCTCTACAGACTCCGATCCATCTGCAACAGGTACATATGCAAATGCTGAATGCTCCGTATTATGGCTTTAATAATTTTTATCCTAGTGTTTTTGAAGCTGTCTATTTGAAAAACTTTGCAGCAGTAACAGCATGTTATTTTGCATGGGGCCGATCTTGACAGTAAATCAGTTCTATATGGACTACAGAGCCGTTTTAAAGCCTCCACTGAATCAGTTCTGTGTTCACTTGTTGGTCACATGATCATAGAAAGTTTGACACAAATCAATCTACTTTATATCAGATTTTAGCTGCAAAACTTTTCCTAAATTCTCCATTTAAATGAATGGGATTCCCGCTTAACCGGAGGCGCCACCACAAACAGTGCGGTTTAGTAGGGTTTATGGCGAAAGTGGGCGGAGCCAAATAAGATCAATAAACATGTTTAGTATTTTGCTTGAAAACAGATTAGGTAGATTGTGTACACAGCATTCAGGAAAATCCGAGGCTCCACAAAATGTTATGGTTTGTATTTTCTTGGAAATGTGGAATCGGAGCATAAAAGTTAAGGTATAAAATGTGTTAATCTTTTGTTATTCCAGTTTAAGGTTGTCAAAAGTATCGTGATCAGATACAAATCGACACTAAAACTAGTATCGAAACTAGATACTCATTTGAACAAGTATCGATACTAAAAAAAATGAAATGAACCTTTCTTGAATATCTTGAGAATGATCTTGAGCTGTATCAGAACAGTGTCTATAAGACACATAGACTAGTATACGCCCATGAACCACTATGGAACCTACCTGGACCACTGAGGGATTACAAAGATATAAGGCCACATGGGAATAGAAAACAAAATACTACCATTTAATGAGGAAAATTACATTCTATCGTCTAAGAGTGTTTTCATTATCATCATTATCAGAATCAGTATCGAGGCTATTCCTTAGAATCGAAATCGAGTTCGAAATTTTAGTATGTATATATCTATATCCAGCCTATTACCATGCTCTTACTGCTGCAAAAGTCAGAACTAAACATTATTCATTCATAAAAAAAATCACATTTAATCTGACTCGTGACATGGAATATTGCGTGTTCTTGTATTGTCTCAGGCCCCGGGGGATTGGGAGGTTCGATGCACTATGCCACCATGGCAAAGGCAGATTGGTGCGTGCGCCACTGCGCGTCTTTACGCAGATGTCGCCGTACAAAACATGTACTCTAGAAGGGAGCTCATCCCGTAGCCTTAGCAACAGTAACCCTGACATCTCGGGGACGCCTACCTCCCCTGATGACGAGGTCCGCTCCATCATCGGCAGCAAGGTAAGATTTTCACTGCAGTTTTTCCAATGGCTTTGTACTGTTTCTACTCCTTCATACCTCACCTGGTCCAGCAGCCTCAAGTGATGTATTTTAGACAGGAACATAAAGGTGAATGTACTGAACCTATGATTGTAACTTACATCGTGACAAAGGCCCTGCATGTGCCCATTGACCCTGAGATATATTTGATCAACAGTTAAACCCTTTTGCTCATGTGTAAACAAAGCCCCGAACATCTTATCTGTCTAACCTCTGTAGCAGCAGCCTACCACACATTTACAGTGTGGACAGCAGCTAAAAGGCGTGATTCAGAGCAGCCATGTTTACCACTGACGCTGTTCACCAGATACTAAAGCAGCATTGTTTCATAGTCGTATATAAGTCACTCAGCCCATTCAGCCCCATCTGGGTTTGTTTGACTCTTTTGTTCTTCCGTGTGCTCTGTGGATAATTTGCGATTTGCATAACTGTTTTTTGTGTCTATTTTAACCCTTTTACATTGAATGCAGCCACTCCTTTGATGAATGTTCCTTTTGCTAATGTTTAATCCTTATCTTTTGTGTCCTAGGAAGGGGAAGGCAGTTCTCTCACAGCTAAAGGGACAGAGATTAGTTCTTGTTAAAGGAACTGTGTGTAGCCTGCACTCTTACAATTAAAAATTGTTAAAAAAATAAATAAAAAATACGACTATAATCACAACTGAACCTGCCAGAGCCTTAACCTGCAGATAGAGCACAAATACAAACTTTTCTCTGTCTCAGTATAAACGGCATATACAGCAGCAGCAGAAGCACTGGTTAACGATTGGCTGCAGGTGCTGGAGTTTAGGTAGTGGGGATTCAATTCACAGAGAGCCACAAACCAGCTGGATTTCAACATTGAAACTGGCAATCCAAATGGAAAAGTCATGTGAGGCTCATTCTGCTTTCTGGTTGGATAATAATCTTGAGAACCAAAACACCAAATTGTGTTAACATAAACAACTTGGCCATAATGCAATCATCCAATGTTTTATGTAATTAAAAATAAATCAGTATTACTATTTTGTTTTTATCGATGATGGCTATTTTTGATTGATTTGAGTTGGTTAGGTCATTATAAAACTCCGTATCCAACTCAGTGTAGTATAAATCCCAGTGTCGCCAGCTCCATCAAATTAAAAATGGCTTCTGGACGGGAGCCGAAACATCTTGATTGCAAAAACAGTGTCCAGATGAGGGCGATAGTCCAGTGAGGTTCATCTGGTCTGCCGATAATTTACTTTAATAGATTCGTTTTTCAGACCAAGGTTTAGTTTGTTTTCATCTCTGACAGTTTGGACTGCTCACTAGCGCCTCAGAGTGGTCATGTGATTTAAATAGGTTTTGGGACTGTTTACTGCACTTATTACTGGTGGAGGCAGGACGACGGCGCAATTTGCAGTCCAACTTCTTCAGGACAGTATCCTCTTCGAAATACGGAAATATGCCCACAGGACCATAAACCAGGACGAGGAGCCTTTTTACTCCCACACACCTGGGATACCGCCCTGAAGAAGTCGGACTGCAGATGGCGCTGTCGTCCTGCCTCCACCGGTAGGAAAACAGCACCAAAACCTGTTTAAATCAGCTGACCGGACACGTCACAGCAACATCACCTGACCACTCTGAGATGCTAGTGAGCAGTCCAAACTGGCATGGATAAAAACAAACTAAATATTCTGCCTCCACTAGTGTTTGGGAACTAGCTTTACAGATAGTGAACAGTTTCTCCATTAAACACCCATAAAACCTCTCGCTGTTTTGGACATTTACTGAGGAGTAGATTGTACAACTGTAACATGTAAAAAAAGACATATGCACATTACAGTCATGTTTTCATATTCACATGAACAAAGATTACGCAGAGCTACATAAAACAATATATAGTAGCTTATTACAATGAAATATATGCACAACATTAGCTTAAAGTTAGCTTTTACACACTAATGAAAACGTGTGTAAAACTGTTGATTAGCAAGATGCTAACATGAATGGAAAATTCCATAGACATGCTAGCTCTATTAGTGTCTTATGTTTTAGCACGATTTTCAAGTGTAAGCCGACTTAAAGTGCTTCAGATGAGTTTACAGAGCAAGCTAACATTACAACGTTACAATATTTACAGAGAGACGTTTGCATGGGGCCAAATGATGAAAGTGACTGAACTGTTGAAAAGTCTGCAACAATATGGAAGCTACGGTAGCTCTGAGTAGACAAAACAGACTGACTCAGTACAGAAATATCTTCCTCCACTGGGGGCAGAGCACTAAACTATGGTCTGAAAAAAGAATCTTTAAAATAAAGTGTCCAGATGACGACCGCTGAAACCATCTCCACATGTCGACCTCATGTCTGGTGAGGCCATGTTTATGGAATTTAAAGTGTTACATACAGTTCCTTTAACTCCTTTAACCTCACTCCATTATGATTTTTGGTCTTTGGTGTTTTCCAGCAGTGGTGACCTTTTGAACCTGTTTAACCTGTAACTATTGCTTCCCTCCTCCTCCCCCGTGCTGCTCGCTTATGCCCTTGTTTCCTGCCTGGCCTTGTGTCTCCTGACCTTGCGTCTCCTGACCTTGGCGTCCCTGTTTAGGGTTTAGACCGGTCCAACTCGTGGGTTCACTCCATGGGGTGTCACAGTGACCCCTGGGGATCCGGCCCTGGGTCTGCTCCAGAAACCATGCAGGTTACCAGTGTCCCCTCCTTCACTTGACCTCAGCTAGACCCACTCACCATCATCACATTCAAGGAATATTGGGGAATTTGAAGTTTTGTTTTCTTTTGTGCTAAAATCATCACAAAACACTTTAAAGAGCTTGTATGACGCTGTTTTCTGACCTCTATTCTAATGTTGTTTCCTCATCACAAACAGACCTGGAGTTGTGTTTTGTTTCATTCACACATGTTTAACACAGAAACCTGCATATTTAGGCTGGGTTCTTCTCTCAAACGGAAAACACTCTGTTCCACCTTGTGATGTCATGTGGTAATACAGGAAGTGCTCCACTGTGTTTTTAAACTCCATGCACCTTTACTAGAATCATTTGGATCGTTTCATCTCTGGAATTGCCAATCTCTACTGAACTAAAGGTAAAAGGAGCTGTTAACTTGAAAACTACCACTTCATGACATCACAAGGTGGAACCTGTTAACTTAAAACTACCACTTCATGACATCACAAGGTGGAACAGAGCATTTTGAGCTTTGGAGGTGTAGACAGACTAATAATAAAGAGTTACTCAAACATGTGTGAATGAAACAAAACACAACTCCAGGTATGTTTTTGAGGAGGAAACAGCATTAGAGCATGACTTAAAGCTCACGAGCATCCATTTTGTGTAGTATAAGACCTTTAACTTAAGAAAGCACACCTTCCAGAGCGCAAAGAAAAATATCCAAAACTTCAATACAATATTCCCTTGAACAGTTCCAGTAGATCTGCCATTTTAGCATGTAGCTTTAAAAAGATCTAACATTATTTATTCTCAATTATAAATCTCTGACTTAAAGTGCGTATGACAGGTTTTGATGATTCTCAGATTTTGACTTGATTTGGTGGGATAAAACTTGTTGTAAATATAAATTATAATTTTGCACAAGTCAAGAAGCAGTTTTTGAAGAAAAGTTTAAAAATATGTTAAAAATTAGAGGAAGTAGAGAGTTCTAAAACATGATGACATCACACTGGGAGAATTCTACCCAAAACCTGCCATGTGGGCATAAAGTGGGGTTACCTTCAACAGCCTCTCTCCTGATTGGCTCTTTGGTTGCTATGATACTTGCAGTCGGAATTCCAAATATGGAAATGGGCTCCAAATTGGCCGCTATAACTGCTAGCCTCAATGAGCTTCATTTGACTGGAGCCAAACACTGTGGGTGACATCACACTCAGTCCACTTCTTTACACAGTCTATGCACGAAACACATTTAAAACACACTTTCAACATAATTTCAACAATATAAATGTGTTTTCTTATGATTTAATTTGTCAAATCATAATCTCAGAGACATTATAGGAGTTTTGGCCCAGTGTATGACAAGGTTGCTAGGTAACAGTTATGGAATTGCTGTGTTTCAGATGAAATCACCACATTCTATAGGCCAATAAAATTTAACACAGATGGGAGCAGCTAAAATGAATATTGTTCAATTGCAGATAGATGTGTGTTGTAACACAGTGAGCTCTTGGGTCTAGTCACTTATAGAAATGATCAGGTTTAATATTTGTGAATTTACATTTTGGATGTTACACGGCAAAGTACAATGTAATCAATAGGGGAAAACTGGCTCTTGCGCCCCCATCTGGGATTATGACATCATCGCATTCTAGAATCTGAAAACCACCGATTCCCCAGTGTGATGTCACGATTTTCAACCAGGAAGTGAAATTTGAAAGCTACAAAATGGCCAAACTCTGTAAATATAATGATGTGTTTTGGTTAAATGAATAGTCCAAGTCGTCATAGGCACTTTAACCACATAAAATAAAACAACACAACACAATGTGGCCTGTCATGGGGATAAGTATGTTAGATCTTACCTTTCATACATTTTTAGTTTGTTCCTTTAGCATCTGCTTTTACTAAATATTTTAAATTTCTTTGCTTTAATCTTCTTAATTACTGAAGATGTACACGACCAGTCAAAAGTTTGGACACACCTTCTCAACACTTTACATACACACAAAAGACATCAAATATATGAAGTAACATATATGGAATTATGTAGCAAAGAGAAAAAAGTTAAATAACTAAAAAAAAATCTAAAAATAATTTGGAGTTATTTGAATGAATAATCATGGAAATAAAGAAGAAATAGAAATGAAAAAATGTCCAAACTTTTGACTGGTCGATATTTGCATGACCCAACACTAACCATAACATTAGCATTAGCATCCTCCACTTGTGCATGGGGTATGTGCGTATGTGTGAATGTGACCCTGTCCACCTGTCCCTCTGTCCCTCTGTCCACCTGTCCACCAGTCCCACTGTCCACCTGTTTACCTGTCCACCCCCTCCACCTGTCTCTCTCTGTCCACCTGTCCACCTGTTCACCTGTCCACCCCCTCCACCTGTCTCTCTGTCCACCTGTCCACCTGTCCTGTCCCTGTCTCATTCACCTTTTACTTATTATTTATTTGTTTTATCCTTTGTCACTTTCAGTTATAATTGTGGTGTTATTCAACAGATATTATAAAATGGTTTCTAAAAACATAGATTATATTTGCCCTGAAATTCAACATATGTGAACCTTAAAAATGCACTATGTAACTTTTCTGGTTTGTCTCCATAGAGATTTACAGTAACTGCTATTTTTTTAATGTTCTGTCTTGCATTCATTTCCGTTATGTGTGTTTTTATTGCCTTGAAAAACATGGATTCTATTGTGAGCCCGCTTGCCTCTCCACAGATCTGTAACATGGCCTTGTCTCCATGGTGATGGGTAATTTTAATGCCATACTGTGAAACATCCCAGGCAAAGCCATAACATCTCCATGGAGACAAGCAGGTGGCGAACCATCCTCCCGAAAAGTTACATACTGCATCTTTAAATAGACTGATGTACAATTATGTGTTTTTAAAGCTCCTATATCACACTATTCTCTGATCTCTGTTCTAATGTTGTTTCCTCATCACAAACAGACCTGGAGTTGTGTTTTGTTTCATTCACTTATGTTTAACACACAAACCCTGCTTCTGTTCTCTCAAACAGAAGACACTCTGTTCCACCTTGTGATGTCATGTGGTAATAGAGGAAGTGCTCCACTGTGTTTTTAAACTCCATACACCTTCACTAGAATCATTTAGATGATTTCAGACCTAAAATTTCCAATCTCTACTGAACTAAAGGTAAAAGGAGCTATTAAGTTGAAAACTACCACTTCATGACATCACAAGGTGGAACAGAGCATTTTGAGCTTTGGAGATGTAGACAGACTAATAATAAAGTGTTACTCAAACATGCGTGAATGAAACAAAACACAACAAACTCACAGGGGTCAGTTTGTGTAATATTGGACCTTTAAATATTTCATGTTTAGATTTGCATTGACTTGTTTGTCTATTGTGAACCTGCCTTGTCTTCATGAGCGTGTGTGAGTGTGTGAGACTGTCCAAAGTCTATTTTCCGTGTGTGTGTGCGTGTGTGTGTGTGCGTGTGTGTGTGTGTGTGTGTGTGTGTGTGTGTGCATGTGCGTGTCTGTCCATGTGTGTGTGCGTGACTGTGTGTACGTGTGTGTGCGTGACTGTGTGTACGTGTGTGTGCACATGCGTGTATGTGTGTGTGCATGTTTGTGCATGCGTGTATGTGCGTATGCGTGTGTGCTTGTGTGTGTCTGTGTATGTGTATATGCTTGCGTGTGTGTCTGTGTGTGTGCGTGTGTCTGCGTGTGTGACTGTGTTTGACTGTGTTTGACTGTGTGCATGTGGGTTTGTATGTGTCTGCATGTATGTGTGTGTGTATGTGTGTGTGCGTATGTATGTGCATGTGTGTATGTGTATATATATGCATGTCTGTGTGTGATTGTGTGTGTAGTTGTGCATGTTTGTCTGTGTGTGTGTGTGTGTGTTTATGTGTATATGCGTGTGTGTGTGTGTGACTGATGCAGACACTGTGTTCTTGAGGAGGACACTGTTTGTGTGTGTCTGTGTGTGTCTGTGTGTGTTTGTGTGTGTGTATATGCGTGTGTGTGTGTCTGTGTGTGTATATATACGTATGTCTGTGTGTGTGTGACTGATGCAGACACATTTTCCTGAGGAGGACACAGTCTCGTTCCTCCTCCTCCACTAACCTTTGTCACGTTCACTCATCCCATCCTCAGGCCATGGAGCGCTGTGGCCATCGCATGTCTTCGCACACTGAGAGCTCCAGTTTCTTGCAAAGTTTAACAGGACGATTACCCACAAAAAAGGTAGCGCGTTTTGCACTGGGGGAGGAGAAGAAGCCGCTCTGCCTCTCGTTTCTCCCCTCTCTCTTTTGTCTTGTTGATGTTGGATTGGTTGATGTTGTGTTTGTGGTGAATGCTGAGTGGGCCAATGATCTGCCTCAGAATGTTTCAAAGACTTGTCTGCATAAATTTGAATGTTTTCTGGGGCTTTGGGGTTTGGCTCGATCTGAACTGACCTAATGTGAGTGTGAGGAGCTTGTGTTCATAGTGCATTTGTTTGTGTGCTGCACTAATAAACATAACATACAGTTAGCGTTAGCTTAGGCTAGGACATGGTTTCAGCTACAACAGAGCGTTACATATAGAGTTCCTCAGCTGAATATATATGTACTTATACAACAGAATTAGGGATGCACTGATCCAGCTTTTAGCTTTTTCAGCTCCGATACTTTGGAAGATGCCGATAGTATTATTATCATCATTATCATCATTAT
>JACM01077812.1:0-25258 GCA_000787095.1 Periophthalmodon schlosseri
CATATATATAATGTTTTGCTTACACTTTACTGAACAAAATAGATACATTGAAACAACTGGGATGCTGTTGATGGGTTGCTGTTTCTATATGCCTCCAAACATCAGAAAACATACTTACTTCAAAGATATGAGAGCCTGATTGAACTTGATGGCACCAGCTATAGCTTGAACTCCTTCATCGTGTAAGAGGTTTGCAGTGAGGCTAAAATACACATACACAAGTAAGCCATGAGAGAACAAGAGGTCAATGAGAATTCTGTGCTAACTGCCATGCTTTATTTTTGTATAACCGCACAGGTGGCCCAGCAACAGTTACTCACTGTTCTATTGCTGCATTCATGTGGTCCTTGAGAACTCGAGATTCCGTAATGAGAAGTCGGGGTTCCAGCATGTTTGCGTTCATGAGCTTTCTCGGAGAATTGGGATTTTGATGTCACCATCAATAAAATCCCTCATTAACAGTGTTTAACAGAACTAACCACTAAGAGTTGTTGTTGCTGTTAGCCTTCTCAAAACTAAACGTTATTTGGTTATTTGTTTACTTTTTGCTAGTTAACGTTGCATCGGTAGTAATGAAACAGTTGTAGTCTCAGGTCTTTCTTGTGCAGATTCATAGATCTTATAATATGGATAACTGACAGTTAACTCCTAAATGTAATAACTTTTAGTCAAAGAGCTAAAATGTGTTAGATAAATAGACAAATCAGCAGATTTCATTCATCTGCACAGAGCAGGTGACATCAGGTGCGGAAGTCGAGCAGAAGGTTTTGGACCAAGTTCATGTGCATTTTTCTAAACATTTTCCCGAGTTCCTGAGCATGAACGCAGCATATATCACTATGCTGCGAGCATCACCATAGCAACGGGTAAACAAATTAACTACTGTTAGGGGGAACTAGCTTCAACTAAAACAAACTAATGCCTTGAACATCTATGGACAGCCAAAAGGTTGTCAGATTTTAAAGTGAATGATTTTTATTAATAAGTGCACATCATGGTGTTTACACTGCTTTGCATTGTTTAATCCTTATATGTACATTAAAAACATTCCTGAAATTCTGCAAGTATTAGCAATCCAAACGTTATTGAGCTACATAAAAGCAGCATTCAGCAAAAAGCATAAAGACTTGTGCAGCAACATCTACAACAATGACGTGGGATGATGAGACTAAGTGTGTACTTCATGTACATGTAAGGATGCAACCATTATGTGAAGCCAGATGGATGTAATTTTAAGTGTGGCAGGGAATATGCCACATTTGCACAGAGCCATTTCCTGCCATACATAGTACGTGTTTGATAATTCAACTCACTCAAGCTCCTGCAGTGTGCTGTTCTTATACAGGGCCTGGGCCATGTCCTTAGCTCCCTTCACACCAATGGAGTTCTCCCTTAAACTGGAGAAAAATTAACATTACAAAAAGACAAAAAAGACCAAGCTTATCCAGTATGCACATATAATATAATGTAAAGGACAATTCTCTGCTCACTTTAAGCACACAAGGCCATGGTTGAGTCGCAGTGCCTCAGTTAAAGCTGTCATCCCTTTGTTGCTTATTGAATTGCTCTGAAGTCTAAAAGAAAATAATGAGTTATGAAAGGTTACTGGGCTTCAACTTAACTACTTTTTTTGTTTTGTTTTTTTCTTACTGGTACCTAATATTAAACTACATCATCAGAATAGATAGATACTGCAGATTTTTTTTTTTTTTTGAAGAATGTATATTGAACATTGAACAACAAAGATAAGGTGGTAGGTGAAAACAGGAATTTTCTGAGCACTCAAATCCAGGACAATGCAAGATTACTCAAACATGAATAAATCCTCACAGTAGAACTTTGAGTAAGAAAATTATGAGGGAACACCTTTGTAACATGGTTTACATGTTTCCTTCTTCCTGATTTTCCATAATCACACTTGGTTACATTTTTCATTTGGCTAAAATATCACTATGCTGGATATGATACAGTGCTGTGGGGTAGATACTTACTGTAAATTGAGCAGTGTGTGGTTAGTTATCAATGCCCCCGCCAGAGCTACTGTTCCTTTATCACCAAGCTGATTACTACAAAGACTAGGCACAGAAAATCACAAAGTGACTGTAGGTTATAAACCTGATTTAAGATTTTAAGAGATGTTAAGCAGTAAATAAACTTACACCAATTTTTTGAGGGTCCGATTTGTCTTCAGTGCCTCAGCGATCTTTTTAACCCCATCTGCTCCAATCGAGTTCTTGCGCAGGCTATGAAAATGAACAATAAAAAGTGTCTTTTATAAGCGAGCTCTACCACCCATGGTTTATTGTGGAACAGAGCTATATCAGTCACTCACTTTAGAGAGACCAGTTTGCGATTGCACTTCAATACTTCAGCAGCTGCCTGAGCCCCCTCTTCATCTATTCCATTATTCTGGAGGCTAAAAGCGGGCAAATGGACCACTTTACACCACAAAAGAGTAAGTGAGAAATAAGTAAAAATAATCTCAATTCAAAGCGTTTGTACTTACTTAACTGACACCAGGGCTTGGTTCATTTTCAGTGCTTCAGCCAGCAACTTCACACCTTTAGAGCCAATGTGATTGCTTCTTAGACTAAAACATAAAAATTTTGTTGACATACACAGAAAAGCCACAAAGTAACAACAGTATAGACAAAGCTTACTTGAGAGATGTTAGAGTGCGGTTGACCATAAGAGCACGACTGAGGGACTTGGCTCCTTTGTTGCTGATGGAGTTATCAGCTAAGCTAAAATAACAAATACAATAAGTCATAATCACATGTATACTACTTGTCACATGCCATCACCATTACTGCATACATTGTTTGGCACTAAGTCAAGCAAGGACAAAATATAAACATTACATTGATTCTGACAAGGTAAATGACTCACCTAATTTTCCTTATGTGACAGTCTTTAGCACTCAGGAGGCTGCCCAGAAGTTCCATAACATCATCTTTAAACTGATTATTCTCTAACCTACAGAGACAAAACAGATATTATGAAAACTATATTGAAGACCCCACATTAGTTTGAAGCCACTTTACCGTAAATGGCTGCAGTAGAGGAGCTGAGGCAGCAGGCACTGGACAGTGTTATAGTTGAGACAGTTGGTCAGATTGGTCTGTTGGCTGCACTCTGGAGACACCTGCAGCAGGTAGCTCAGCACTACACACTGGGCCCGGGACATCTTCCTTGACAGGCTGCCCAGGCGCAGGTCTTCCTCCACACTCCGCAGCAGCTCCAGGTGCTGCAGCTCATGGAGACAATAGACCAGGTTCACTGAGCGTAGGGACACCACAGGCCCACCACTGGACAACAAACTGTGTAGAAACCCTGCTGCCCAGGCCTTCTGACTACCATCGTCCTTCCAGAGTGCCACAAGAGGACAGAGCGGTTTGAGCACGTGAGGACTGAGGAGGCCAGAAAGGAAGCGCACAAACACATCAAAGTGGCCACTAACCGCCTGCTGGGAGTACTGGAAAGCATTTTTGAAGTGGTTCTGAAAGCCAATCTTTGGCCATGACACGGTGCTTTCAGAGAACAGGTCAAAGATGGCCCGCTTGGAGGAAACATAGTAGAAGATAGCGGCAAAAAATTCATGTATGCTTAAATGAGTGAAGCAGTACACAGTGGAAATGAGTGACTCCTGCCGCATAAGGACCCCCGTCCCCAGACTGCACTGCAGTAAAGCCTGGTCTATTCCATAGGCCCGGAGTTCCTGCTCACTGAATGTGTCCTTGTGCCTGAGCAGGGCGTAAAAGGCCAGCCGCCCTAGACTCCAAAACAGTTTACGGTTAGTTCCATGGAGCAGCTCAGTCTTCACAGGCTCTCGGCCTCGTGGTTCTCCTGCTTCTGCCTTCATCAGGCAAAAATGGGCAAACAGCTCTGTACATGTCTTAGGCAGATGTGAGTGAGAGCCGCTCTGTATGATAAACTTCAGAGTATCAGCCACTATCCAGGAAATGGCTGGTATGTAGCACAGAGCCATTAGAGCCTTATGGGCTTCTAAGTGGGCCCAGATCATATTGTTATAGTCATTTTCAGAGAAGAAGTGGTTTAAAAATAGTTTAATGTCCTTTTGACTAAAACCTGGGATTTCAGTCACCCGGTCAATTAATCCTCCTGGGATTAGCGAGGCCACTCCAGGCCTGGAAGTCACCCACACTGCCACATGAGGAAGCAGGTTTCCCCGGATGATGTTTGTGATTAGTTCCTCCACAGACACCTCTTTCTTTGGGTCATTGCAGGGAGCAGCCTCTGAGAAATTCAATGTTCCTCTGAAGTGGTCCAGGCCATCCAGGATGAGCAGAGTCCTGCAATGGCTGCTCAGCACCAGACTGGGGTCAGACAGGTGAGGGAAGGCCAGCTTCAGCAGCCTCTCAGCAGACAACTTCTCCAGGGAGTTCAGCTCACAGAAGCTAAGAGGCAGCACAAAGCTTATGTCAGGACAAACAGCTCCTTGGCTCCACAGTTTAACCAAGTATCTGACCCAGGTAGTCTTTCCAACTCCAGCCACCCCGACTGTGAGCGACACTCGGGGGGGCACGCTGGCTCGGGACAGGGGTTCCAGGAGGGCTGTGAGGTTCAACTCTCTCACAGGACTCCTTTGAGCTCCCCATGTGACTTGCACCTGCATCAGGTCATGTTCTTTCTGCTGCAGGTCAGACAGCCCCTCCACCAGCAGCAGGGACAGGGACAACAGGTTCACTTTGTCTCTGTGTTCCTCACAGATCCTCAGCAGCACTGCTTTATGCTCCTGCACCAGGAGATCTGCGAATGTGACATGAGACTTTGTTACACTTTCATTTATAAACTGACTGACAGAAATCCAGTTATGACACAAATAATCATGGCTCTCATTGCAGAAAAATCTGCTCCATCTAAGCTACTGGATGCTTTAAACCATACGGAGACAAATTATTTCTAATTTCTGAACAGCAGCTGCATATGAGGTGCCCTACCGTGATTGATGATGAGCTGGGCCTCCTGTGAGTGGGACTTCTCCACAAAGTCGCGCAGCACGTTCCAAGCAGAAGAGTCCTTCCCTGAGATAATGGCTATCAGTGTGGTCACCTGTTCATGCAGCTGGCCCACTCTCTGTATCCTGGTCTCCTCACATGAACTCAGCACATTCACCCTCTTCAAGTGGGTCAGGATTTGCTCCAGGAAAGAGCAAGTGATGAAACGACAGAGCTGCTCCTGGTGCTGCTGGATCCAGTCACTGTCTGTAATCAGAAAAAATAAATATCAGAGCTTAGCCACTGTAGCTACCAGGAAAAAACATTAGACACCTCAGTCTAGAAAAATGCAGCTCTAGAAACAGCCAAGTTACAGTGCAGAACCCTCAAGCTCCCAGGCCTATTGTTTACATTTATTTATAAATTTTATGTTTTCAAAAATGTTTGAATACCGCATATCGACTGTAAAATATGAAGTCCAAATGCAGACTGCACTAAACCAATGAAAGCTGTGAGAGCAGGACTAAGGCTTCTGAGCTGCAGTGTCAAATGAATGAAAGAGCACATAAAAACACATGACCAAAGGCTGAGAGTTTTGATGGGAACACTTGCTTTTGTGAAATGGTTGATCATTTTTGAATGTGTATGTCTGTGTAAGTGTCAGTTTTCCAGTGTGTCAATGTGACTTAAAAAAAGCTATAATTGCATGGGTGTGTCTGAAGAAAAAGGATGAATTGAAGATGGATTTCTATTAATGTTTTCTGCCATTTGAGGCATTTTTCAAAACCCAAGCCCAGAGCTCTTCATAATATTTGCTGGGATAAATATAATAATCATGCTCAAAATAGTACTATAACATTGGATAAACACTGATAAGGCGGTCAATACATTACAGCAATGAAACAGTATTTCTAAAAATACAGTCAGTTAAAAATATCAAATAGTTTGTTTTTTATGTACTTTTAAATTGTACTTTATGCACGTATAAAGTGTAACTGATTGAGTTCAGTTGATTGTAATGACAGCTCTTGTTGAACTCTATAATTATGAAGTCCCATCATGAATTCTGACCAGTTGTAAGTTCTGAATATTCAAAGTTATATAATTAAGAAAATTACAACAATATACATATCTCAATACTTCATCAAAAAATGAATGGATGTTTGTTTAAGGTTTCAGCTAGAATGTGGTGCAAATGATTGAAACAGCATTTGTTACATTGTGAATAGTGATTTCAGAGCTACCTTCTGTGTCCAGCTGGGAAGCCTGAGAGGAACTGGAGGACTGGAGATCCATATAATAGTCGTCCTGCCACACAATGCGTTTGCTTCGATCCAGAAATGAATCGTAGCGTGTTTTCTTCTCCATGACACTGAAGGAGATCCCACAGATGAGGTCTCTGTTTATGTTTATATGAAAACTAAACAAGGAGAAAGCATTAGAACTCTGTTCACAGTTTGATACAGCCTGTTGCTAGGTTTTGGATGACATCACAACATTCTAAAGGTGGGGTGGGGGTGGGGAAGGTGGGAGCTCAAGATCTGGAGATGGGTTCCTGGCCACTGTACGGCAGTAGCTCACTGCTCCTGACTCAGTATATATACTCAAGTAATAAAATGTATAGATACTGGAGCAAAAAATTAAAAGTATCAAATGAAAAAATCTACTTGAAAATCTACCTGTTAAAAAAATGTACTTAAAGAGTAAAAAGTTAAAGTATTTTGTGCATATTTTGAGGTGTTATAAGGCTTCCAATGTATTGATTTTGGTAAAGATGCTGAATTTTGTTGAACAGAAACAATTGAATCAATCGTTTTTTCTAGCTGTTTGATTTGTATATTTTTGTTTGCTCAACCTATGAACTTGACAGAAATAAACCTCTCAGCCTTTTTAGCATGTCTCAAACAATATTAAAAAATACTTTTACTTTTCAGTCCTGTTCAAAAATGTAGTGGAGTAAAAGGCATAGATATCTGCTCTCAAATGTAGTGAAATAAGGATCCACTTAAAATTTTACTTACAGATACCTAAAATGTGTACTTAAGTGCAGTACTTTGCTACTTTACTTCCTGACTAACTCTCCCAACGGCACTGGTTGAATGATGGGTCAAATACAGAGACAGAATTTCCCTCACGATGGATTAGTACACCTTAACCATAAAATATCACAATATGAATCGCGCAAAATAGACAATCCACCACCACTTTGGTGTCCACGTTCTGGCCTCAACCATTTGTTGAATGTCTCTACTCTCTCTTTCCCCATTTCACACAATAGCTATCTTGGCTGTCAAATAACACCTTTGGGTCAGAAAAAACAAGTCAGTTTCTGCTGGAAGACTCCCCAGAGTCAGGCTCAAACACTGGGGTGATGGTGTCTTCTCATAAGCTGGCCCCAGACTCTATTGTGAACAGTGTGTTTTATTGTTTAAGGTGTACAATGTTCATTTTCTGCTGGAGTGTCTGCCACCTGCTTGTGTCAAAAAGATGTTAGGCTATTGCTCTGCCTGTTCCACAATATGGCATGAACTTATCTTTCTTTCATTTACTCAATGACTCAAAAAACATTATTCATCCCATCAGGGGACAACCAAACATTCAACACACAGTGGAGCTATTGTGAACAAAGAGGAGCTCACAACATAACCCCCATAGAAAGGCATTATATTTATCACATAGAAAAAATGCAAAATGAAAATAGCAGTAGGAATAAAAGATTTCAAATGCCTATTCTTTATAGAATATGAACAGTGACTTCCTGAGGACTCACTTTTTAGAATATGAGTCTATAAGAATCACATTGGCTTTTTGTAAAATTTGTCCATTAAAGAAGAAAGCCAAGGCTCTCTGCTGCACCCACTCCTGTGATTTTTGAACACTTTAACAATGGGATTGAACCAGCAAATGAAAGAAACACATGGTAGGCCCTTGATAAAGAACTGAATTACAGGCATTTTATTATAAAAATATATTGCAGAAATAACCTGCTTTTCTCCTAAGAGATTTCTAAGTTTGATGTAATTTAGAGAAAAGTTCTGGACAACAACATTTCTATTGAGAATAGAAGGTTTCTTTCTACAGTATACTGCTTTTATTGGAAAGCACGGTCACCTTGGGTGGTGTAGGGCTCTATAAAAAATAATTACAGCTGTGTGAATGTAGAACAAGCAGCCACATGTAAGCAACAAATGGCAAATACGCCTATGTGGTAACCGCGCTTCTTGAATGTTTTTTCTTTTTTTTAGATTCAGTTAAATCTAGCAACATTATGCTAAAAAGGCTAAATTCGCCATGCTGAAAGTTAGCACAATTGCACGACATGCCTCAAGTTGTGTGAAGACTATACAAATGATATTATAAACTAAATATGTTTAAATATTCTATTCCACCAGTCCGTCTTTAAGCCCCACACAACCTATAGGAGAACAAAACCATTTTACAGGATCAAACTCACCATAAGCTGTTGGTTGTCTTAAGTGCAGAAATAGGTGATCAAAATCCTATAGCATGTTAGTTAGAAGTCAGAACCAGAGTAACTACACATGGTTTTGCACTTGTGGAGTGGTGATGCATGAGTTTGTGCATCTTCCTGTCAGTCTGCCTTCCTGCCTTGTGGTTTGCATGTTTGACACAGAAAACTAAGCACATTTGCATAATACAGAGAGACAGTTTTGTCACAAACACAAAGCACATTTCATCCATATCAAAAAGGGAAAAAAAAGAACTAAAGAACTAAAGTTTTTGTATATATAAAGAAGTAACTAGGGTTCAGAAGCAGCCAGGTCAACAGGCCTACCATGTATTTCTGTTCCATCCATGGGTTTCAGAATTATGATAAATTGTATTCTGGAACCCATGAATAGGCAATTTCAAACATGATATTACTGTGTTGCGAAGTATGGTAAATTATATGTGTTGCAGAATAGAGGAGAGGGGCACTTTGAATCTTAACTGCATGCAATAATTTATCATTTGGTCACCATCTGCACTTTGAGTCCAGAAAATGTCTCCACTTTGAGATCAGTAAGCCTATAGTTTCATCTTGTCTTCAAATTGAAAAAATGAAACCAGAGTGAGACGGAAATCAGAAATCAGGAAGATTTCTGAATTTAAAATGTGAAAATACAAACCAGCCTCTTCACCTTTCATAAACCACCCAATTCAAAGTAGAATGCCTCAATCTGTAATTCATAAAATAGTGATAATTAGTCAACCCAAAGTCTGTAACCACAAGATGTTAAGACCTATAAAAAGTCCCCTTGTTAACAAAGGACATTTTCTCTGATTATGATTATAAAGCATATGGACACCTTTTGTATGCATGATATTTGTTGTTTCAAAGAGTGAACAATGAGACTCAGGAAACTGTGGTAGAAGCAAATATCACCAAGGAGATTAGTAAAACAAATAACTGGATTGTAATCACACATGTTTATTTCAGAATTTCATGAATTGTATCTTGATAATTAACTGTATACTTTGTATTTTATTGTATCAAAGTTTGAATATTTTACAGTTTAATTTGACTTAATGTACAGTAGATTTAATGTATACTGCACCTCAAACAAATGAGGAAAGTGGCACACCAAACACAAACATTTAAAAATACTTTTACAGTGGTCTCCCTTTAAAACAATTAATAAAATTTAGACTGTCTAAAATCCCTTCCTTTTTTCAGTCACATGTAAACTGTGTGCTTCAGATAAGCATACTAAGTGGTTACAGACACCAATCACAAGCCAAGGACATTCACATTTCAAACTATAGACATAAAAAAAAAAAAAAATTAAGTCAAGTATTTCAAACTTTTTCTGTCAGAGTCTTTCTTTTCATAGTAGTAGCCAGCACAGTCCATAGGCAAAGTGGAAGTGTTGAGTTTTGCTGCATATAAGTTTGGATTTTAATATAATAACCAGGAAAGCGATTCTGAAGGGCACTTATGGTGGTATTCCTGCAACAATTACTTTTCTGAAAGGGCCCCAGCTTTTATTCTCAACTGGTTTTTAGAAGCACACGCACTCACTCTTGACTGGTGATATTATGATTGTAAGACTTCATTATAGATCTGACAGTCCCTCTGCATGTTCACTCAGCTCCATGGTGTAGTAGTCAAGAGGACGTCTGCAAATAGAATCAAACTTTTACCGTTTTTATCAATTAGTTTGGCACATTTTCTGAAACGTTTCATAAAACTGTTAAATCTTTTGCACACTTTGCAAAACCTTTGATAAGACATAAAAAACATCTTAACATCTTAACAACCTTACATAGTTTCTGATGGTTTGAGAGTACATATAATATGTGTCAAATATTACACAATTATTTAGGTAACAAAAAGGCAAAATTTTAAAATCTCTGCTTTTTAGTTTTTGGTTTCTGAACTATGTAAGACTTGGACCTCGAAGTCTTTAAATGAAAGTGTGGTTCACAAAGATTTTTACAGAAGTATTTTTTGTTGTGTTTCTACTGCTTCTGTGTCTGTCCATAAAACATCCTCATATTGTGTTTCCTGCATGTTGTTTTGTCCTTTGTGACTTTAGCCTATGGACTTTGATAAAAGTGTGCAATATTTAGGTAGTTAAAAATATAGTACATGGAAAGGGAGTGTTACAATTGCAATCAGTGTTTAAGTGGTTGATCACTGTATTTTAGGTACTGCAAAAACTGTTATGAAGTTTTGAAATCAAAATTAAGGCTTGAAAATGTATATAATGTAAAAAAAAAAAAAAAAAAAAAAAAAAAAAAAAAAAAAAAAAAAAAAAAAAAAAAAAAAAAAAAAAAAAAAAAAAAAAAAAAAAAAAAAAAAAAAAAAAAAAAAAAAAAAAAAAAAAAAAAAAAAAAAAAAAAAAAAAAAAAAAAACAACAAAAAAGGAAAATCTCCTTCGTTTATTATAAAATTTAAAAATGTATTGTTTTGGATAAATACATTTTCCTGATGGGTCAGAATTTCTCATATTGGATAGAAAGTGGAATTGCTGTTTGTGAACTGAACTGAGACAGAATTTGATTGTGATCCCTTACCTTCTTCTATAGAAATATGTAAATAGAGCCACTCCTAGTCCTAGCAGAAGAAAGACTGCTATAACAAGGCCGATCTGAAGTCCCAGTGCAGACGCTACATAAAGAACACACACTTTAGTTACACACACCAGTACTGGACTAAAGGCATGTCTGATTGGTGCATGATTAAAACCTGTGCTTGTGTAGCGGTCGGTGGTAGGAGCAGAGCAGCCGTCCCCCCGTGAAGGTGATGGGTTCAGGTGTGACGTCTGGATGATCAGGGCTTTCTGGTGGTCAGAAAGAGCCTGGATGTTGCCCCATACTCGCAGCCAGCCAGACACACAGGAGAAGTTTGCCCCTACACAAGTATACAATATATATTTTAATAGAAGTATTACAGTAATAATGCTTTGTTGTATGAAACAAATTCATAAAAGGCTGCAAATTCATAGCCATTGAAATCAAATCTGCAATTTAAATGTATTTTCACTTCTCAAACATACATATAATCTATGGACTTTTTGCATTGCATGGAAATAGTACAAAGACATTGTATGATAAGATTTGTTTTAAACATGAAACCAACCTTGAAAATATAAGGCAGATATACCACAGTGACACTTCTGCTCAAGGTAGTCAGCCACCTCTGCAATTTTCTTTCCCTGAAGAAGGCCACTGCAGTCTAGACAAAAAACAACAGACCCCTTTATGATGACCAGTAAAAACAAGACTGGGATTAAAACTCCTCAGTTTTCGTTAACCCAGATAATATGTTCATTGCCTCATAAACTTCAGAACAGTGATAGACTTCCATGAGAGAAGCCAAAAGTTGAATTGGAGCACTGCCCTATGATGAACAGGAAGTCAGCCATATTGGATTGAAACTCTGCTGTCACTTTTACTGCCTTTGCAGTCCTTGGCTTTTGAACCAAATGAGCTCAGATTTGGCATGGCATATGCAGAGACATCAATTTTCAAAAGTTATCAATTTATCTGGGATACTCCTCAGTTTCCACGTAGCACGCCGTCAAAAATGGTCCACACAAATTAGCTCTACAGCGGCACCTTTTAAGTGATCCCTATGGGATGGGAGACACAAATTTATAGGAGTGATGGGACACATGAGGACAACCCTAGAACATAATCGGAGCAATATTCTATATCAAACAGGAAGTTGGTCATATTGGATGGCATTTCTACTGCCACTTCGATATACATTTATATAAAACCTATCTCGTCCTAGGTTTTTGATCCAAATGAGCTCACACTCCACATGCTACATCTGGAGATATTGGTAATCAATAGTTATCAATTTTTCTCATTACAGTTTTTGGGTAATATGCTGTCAAAATGCCTTTATTTCCTGTTTCTTTGATACCTGCTCACTGCCACATGCATCAGCCTACAGAGCTAATCTGTCCCCCTTCACACTGATTCTATAGCGCGGTGCATCCATCGCATTATAGCAGCTGTGTCTGTGGCTTTAAACCGGCAACCTCGTGCATAATACATATGGTGTAATTGACTTTTTTGCATCTTCTGAGGTATGGAATTTATCGGCCAAGTTTCGTGCTATTGGGACAATAGCTGAATGGATGTTTCATGTGTACTATAGGTGGCGCTATAGAGGCCACTGGCCACATGCTCATTAGTCTGTTGTATTCAAAGTTGTATTCTGCATCAGTGGTTAAAATTTGAGGTCTTTAGGCTGATCCATGTGGCCGTGAGCGGGAATCAAAGAAACAGGAAATGAAGTGATATTTTGACAGCGCGCTACCGTAATGAATATCTCCAAAATATGGATGATTATGGATTATCAACGTCTGTAGACGTAGTATGTGGAGTTTGAGCTCATTTGGATGAAAAACCTAAGACTAGATAGGTTTCATATACAAGTATGTCAAACTGGTGTGGGAATGTCAATCCAGTAATAATGAAGTCCTTATTTGACGGCGAGCTACACAAAAACCGTAATGAATATCTCAAAAAACGTGGATGATTACTGATAATCAACATCTATAGATGTGGCATGTGGAGTTTGAGCTCAGTTGAATGAGAAACCTAGAAGTAGATAGGTTTCATATACACGTATGTTAAAGTGGCGTGGGAATTTCAATCCAATATGGCTGACTTCCTGTTTGTCACAGGACTGTGTGCCCATTCACTTTTTAGCTTGTATCGTGGAGCTCTATCACTGTGTTGAATTCCGTCAGCCTACTCGAAAATTTGCCCGTCCCCATTCCCATAGGGGTTGACATGGTTTCTATAGTGTGGTGTGGTCATCACATTATACCCATTGAACCAGCAACCTCGTGCATAATACAGCTATGGTGTAATTGACTTTTTTGCATCTTCTGAGGTATGGAATTTATCGGCCAAGTTTCGTGCTATTGGGACAATAGCTGAATGGATGTTTCATGTGTACTATAGGTGGCGCTATAGAGGCCACTGGCCACATGCTCATTAGTCTGTTGTATTCAAAGTTGTATTCTGCATCAGTGGTTAAAATTTGAGGTCTTTAGGCTGATCCATGTGGCCGTGAGCGGGAATCAAAGAAACAGGAAATGAAGTGATATTTTGACAGCGCGCTACCGTAATGAATATCTCCAAAATATGGATGATTATGGATTATCAACGTCTGTAGACGTAGTATGTGGAGTTTGAGCTCATTTGGATGAAAAACCTAAGACTAGATAGGTTTCATATACAAGTATGTCAAACTGGTGTGGGAATGTCAATCCAGTAATAATGAAGTCCTTATTTGACGGCGAGCTACACAAACCAAATTTCGTAGGAATCCGATAATGTTGAAGTTTCACGTGTATGGTAGGGGGCGCTATAGTGTTCAGTTTAATTAGACTTTATAGTCCATTCCATTCATGGCCAAATGACACATCTGTGATGTGAATTAGAGCTGTGTAGACTAATCCCTGTGTGTGCCAGACATTTTTCAATGGTTTTTTTGGAGTCTTTGCTCCTCTGGTGGTCAACCGTGAGAAATGACCCATGTCCGTAATGTATTATTTTGCTCCGTGTCATGCACCCAATTTATTTCCCAAATTTTGAAAGAATCCGATAATGTTGACGTTTCACGTCTATGGTAGGGGGCGCTATAGTGTTAATTTTAATTGGAATTAATAATGCATTCCATTCATGCCCAGATGGCGCATCTGTGACATGAATTTGACTTGTGTAGACCAATGCCCCTGCGTGCCAGACATTTTTCAATGTTTTTTTTTGGAGTCGTTGCGCCCCTGGTGGTCAACCGTGAGAAATGACCCATGTCCGTAATGTATTATTTTGCTCCGTGTCATGCACCCAATTTATTTCCCAAATTTTGAAAGAATCCGATAATGTTGACGTTTCACGTCTATGGTAGGGGGCGCTATAGTGTTAATTTTAATTGGAATTAATAATGCATTCCATTCATGCCCAGATGGCGCATCTGTGACATGAATTTGACTTGTGTAGACCAATGCCCCTGCGTGCCAGACATTTTTTCAATGTTTTTTTTGGAGTCGTTGCGCCCCTGGTGGTCAACCGTGAGAAATGACCCATGTCCGTAATATATTATTTTGGTCCGTGTCATGCCCCCAATTTAATAACCAAATTTTGTAGGAATGCGATAATGTTGACGTTTCACGTCTATGATGGGGGGCGCTATAGTGTTAATTTTGATTAGACTTTACAGTGCATTCCATTCATGCCCGGATGGCGCATATGTGACATGATTTTGAGCTGTGTAGGCCGATGCCCGTGGTCGTGAGAGGACATCGAAAAAACAGGAAACGAAGGCGTTTTTCGACGGCGTGGTACGGGCGAACCGTGCAGAAATGACTGAACCTGTCGATACCGTATGAAACCCCATGGGTCTAGATGTGGCATGTGAAATCTGAGCTCATTTGGACCAAAAACCAGGGACTACATACGTTTTGAAACCACGCGGCGAAAAAAGTGGCGAATTTTCAATCGAATATGGCCGACTTCCTGTCCGCCATAGGGCACCACTATGATTGGCTTTTTGGCTTGTGTCCATCACAGGGCAGTGCTTCAATACATTTTTAGGCTTGTCTCACAGTGCTCTATCACTGTTTCGATTTTTGTGCGTGTACGGCGAAAATTGCCAGCCTCCCCTCCCATTGGGGTCAACTTCTAGGTGGCGCTGTCGAGCCGGCGGGCGTGGGACATTGTTGCGATGCCATTTTTATCGAATTTTTCACCGGACCGGTCGATCCTATACTCCCATGCGCTGGTTGCTGGTTCAATACCCTAGACCACACCAATACAAGTCAATTGGCACATTTCACTATGGAAAGTTACAGATAGTGGCCTGGGCAGCTGCGGCCGAGCAGTCGCAATTCAGGGGTGGTCGCGATTCAGAGGCGGTCGCGATTCAGAAGCAGTAGCGATTCAGAGGCAGTCGCGAGTCCATGGTGGGCGCAAGTGCATGGCAGGCACATGGAAGGAACGTGCGCATGTGGCTTCAGTATTACTTTATTATCATTTTAGTAGTCGACTAGTCAGTGATTACTTATCAGTCGACTTGTCAAACATTTATATGGAGACTGGAGGCTTTAAAATAGAGAACTAAAACAGCATTATTACCTCCAAATTGTCAAAAAAGTCAATAATACAATTTATTCATAAATATTGTTATAAAAAGTTATTTGTATAAAAAGTTATTTATTATAAAAAAAGGTTTTGTATGCGCTTTAGAATCTGTATAGTCCAGATAACAATTATGAAAATTCAACTGCGATTTTTTTTCACAATTGTTTCTGCCCTAATATTACTGTACATATGTAAAAGTGTGTGGACTTCATAAGTGCTCACCCCCAGAGTAGCCGTGCCAGTCAGTGGCCATGGGGCTAAGGCAGATGTCGATATGGCTGGAGAAGGCAGAGCTGGGGCAGAGGTTGTCTCTGTTGGGAGTGGGGGAGGAGCTTGTCCAGGAAGACGGGCTCCTGATCTCACAGCATGAACAACGACTCAAGGAAACTGGGCCATCCTCCACGGACCTGTACAAAGGTTATGTTAGCAAAAATACATGAATGAACATATCATATTAATCATATACAATCATATTTCTTGTGAAGTTTTATTCTTGGTCTTGCTTGAAAATCGTAACTGATTTCGCAATTATTATTGCATTTTTTACTTTGCTGTTTAAAGTAAATGATATATATGAAAATGATGAATATGAGCCAATGTGCCATCCAGTTCACTGTATCTGTCATAGGCCATAGCTATTCCGTATAATCATCTGTGATTTTCCTTTCACCAGAAAAGGGTTCAATTATCTGACAATTGCTTATATTGGTTCTTTCTATGTGAACTGTCAATGCTTTTCCTTCCCTTTATGTCAAAGGCAATTGAAAAGCTTATACAGCTGTAAGGATTTCTTGATCATTTACCGAAGAGCTGGAATAACATGTCTCCCTCTAGTGGTGGACAGAAAGGATAGCAGCTCCTTCCTTTCACTGAACACAAGTACATCTCTGAGGCTGGAGTTGGTCAAGGCAGTGCCAGCTCTGCACACACTGAACAGGTCATAACACAAAACCACTGCCCCCCGAATGGGCATGGTGGAGCCCTCTGGAAAGGACTGATCTATGCAGGTCAAAAACAGAAACATGTAGAAACAGCATGGATTTAGAATAAACAATTTACAACATCAGCGTGAAACCTTGCATGACAGAATATCTATCACCTGCTCCAGTTACATTTCCGACAATATAAAATCCATCTTGATCAATAAAGCCAGTCAAAGGAAGAGCCATGACGGTCCCACTGCGTTCCTGGTTAAACACGGACAGCACCAGGCCCAGAAGTGATGTCATGGGAGGGCCCTTTAATTCCACATATCCTCTCTGTTGGCTGTGATTGGTCCAGTGTCCGCTGCTAACCTCACTGATGACCACACCCTCAGGAGGGGGAGAGGGGCGGGGGCAGCTGTTCTCACGTAGTGGAGTTGGGGGAGCAACCTATGACGTTTAAAAGACGTTAAGTCAGATCCTTACGTCCAGTGCTGACAAATGCGTTGGTATTTAAGAAAGCTTTTTTTTTTTCCATATGCATCAAGGTAAATTAGAAAATGTACAATAGAAATGCTAAGGTGGTAAGTTTGAATAATGCTTGGAAAACAGCATGTGTTTTGATGTAACAAATGTCTAACTGGAAATTAATTATTTGAGATCACCATCTTGACAGTATCTAGCATTTGTAAATGATACTCACAGAGAAGGCAGAAAGGTCAAAGGGGTACAGGCCTCCGCAGCGGCTTAGGGCCTCATCCCCTGGCAGCACCTCATGGTCCTCCAGCAAGGGGAGCTGTCCAGGAGTCAGGGCTTTACTCAGCTCCTGGGCATCCATATCAGAGCCTCTCTGTCTATACACCACTGCATCCAGCAGGCCTTTGGTGGGAATGCCCCTCTGTGCAGCTGATGGGGGGCCAAAGGGGCTGCGATACAGGGCCACAGCATCTGGTCCATTCTGGATAGTATTTGGAGGCAGGCGTAGCGATGGGGCAGGCACGAGCCTGTCACTGCCCAATAGAAAATAGCCTTTGGATGTGGTGAAGTGTCCACTCAGGCTGATCTCTCTGTAGGGTTTGTTGTTGTGTGCGCTGAACAGAAGTATCCAGATGCCCTGCAGCGAGACACGGCGGGATGATGGGTGCCACAGCTCAATGTACTCACCGTCCTCAGCGGCACCAGGTGTGTCGGTGTTGAGCTCGTTAATCAGGAAGTCACTGTTACCCCATGGAGGCAGGTGTGGGGATGGGTCTGTGCCACTTGGGTTCACTACAGCAGACACCAGACCATATGTTAGGGTCACTATGTGACCAGTTAAAAATAGACAGCCACTGAAATGGTACAGGGAAAGCCATAATCATAATTAAAGATATTTATTTGAATAAAAAAAAATAAAATAAAAAATACTGTCCCAGAAATAGTTTACAATAATATCAAAATAAACTGGCCAATATCTGCACTTTTTAGTGTATCAGCTATCAGCCGTAAAGATCCAGCATAAGCCTATTTGGGCCTATTGGGTTTTATGTTTGGGTCAAACATATAAACACATATCTGAAGCACATGCATGAAGCTTTATGTGGCCACTTGTTTAGGGCAATGAGGGCACTGCACCAAGAGTGTGTTCACACCGAAAACTAATCCTGAAACTGGATTAAACCAGTGCTAAACCATGGTTACAATATGACAAAAATCAGGTCTACATCAGAATTAGGTTAAGAGGAGAGGTAGAGCTCTTTACTGGGTCATACAAAATATATTTAAAATTACAGTACATTAGTACAGTTAGTAGCACTTGCTTGAAAAAAACCCAAATGATCTTTACAAATGATCAGATACTGTTAAAAGCAAAAGTCGACCAAAGGCATTAGTAGGATGTATCGTTCTAAAGCTAGGCTTTGGGTCATAAAGAAAAGGTTGATGAAACAATTAATAATATTCTGTCAAAGGTCAACGTGAAGAGGTAGAATAGATGTTTTATCAATTATCAGAAATGTTTTACAATTCCAGTTTTAAAACAGTACACTTGACTTTTGCATCAGGTTTTGATTGGATGAATGAGCAGCTATAGTAAAGAGTTCTAGTATGTAAAAATTGATTTTGTATCATAATCAGAATTAAATTAAATAGTGTGACAGCTGATGAACAGATTTATTGAACCATTAAATGTATAGGTACACCAAAGAGCTTGAATAACCATTTCTATCTTATAGATTATTTTTAGGATGGACAACTGTATTTTGTTGAAGAGGACAATTATGAAAACACAACATTCACAAAGTACACTGGAAAGAGCGTCACTATAAACATGCATTGCCTTCACATCTTAATTAGTCTGAATCCCATTCATATAAACTACATACTACATACTGCTGGAGCAGTATGCAAGAGTCAAAGCGGGGCTAAATGCTTTTAAACTTACCAGAGTTATGTGGACAGATCTTTGGCCAGGGACACTGGTTTAGCTGCCCAGGTGTTTGAGGAGCTTCCCAAAAGACACCGGGGTCTCTGGACCATGTGGCAACACCACAGCGACTGAGATGAAAGCCTCCCTCTCTCAAGCTGAGAATAAACACATTGAGCATTTAAGACCCTTCTGTATTGATTACATTATTGCTTTACTATACTCATTCTGTGCTATGGAGTTCATCAGTGACAGCCTGCTCAGGTTCCGGAGGTAAATTTTCCATTCATTTTTTCAAGAGTTCAAAGGCATCGCAGAGGCTACAAGATTCTGCGAAATGTTTGAATAACTTTGTGGTTTATAAAGTTTCAGAAACAGATTTTAAATAAAAATATAGCCGCAAGCCACAATAATCAGCCCTCACCGGCGCTCAGCTCCCCCATACACTTAAGCCACACCTTGCCCTAACCTAAGATCTAAAACCTAGATCTAAACCTAGATCTAACCCCTACCCTTACCCCTGAGCCTAACCCTACTTCAACTCCTAAACCTGACCCTGACCTTGACCTTAACTCTGGCCCTAACCCTACCCTAACACACTAACCCCTAAAATAACTGTAACCCTCTCCTAACCCCTAATCTAACCCTAACGCCTAACCTAACCCTAACCCCTAACCTAACCCTAATCCTAACCCTTAACCTGACCCTGCCATTTTTCAAACATTTTTTATGTGATGATTTTAAAAAAAATCCAAGATGGCGAACGTCCAGTCAGTAAGGGGGCGTTATTGCACCCATTTTTAAATGTTCTTATATCAATCTGTTCAGGGGTGGGAGGTCCACCCACGATTAAATCATCATAATTTTGTGAGATTTGGCAATTTTATCATTAGAATAACATGGAGAGTTTCTGTCATCCCTATCGCTATGCCGTAAAAGATATGGAATAAGTGTCATTGACTTTTGTGATCAGGATGCCAAAACAGAATTTTGTGCAAAATTTCAGAAAATTTTGAAAAACTAAATCCTTTTTCTTCCCATATTAAATTTAGTCTCAATCTACAAGAGGCGCTAATGTGCCACATTCCATTTTTTAGCATTAAATAACTTTAGGACATGGAATTTAACAACTGATTCATATTTCACTGAAATTCCAGCCATTTGTAAAAATTCAAAATTTCCATAATTCTGGGCAATTTTGGCAGCTTCGCCACACAGAAACCGTAGAACTTGTGTGAAAAATTTGATGACCTATCCCTTGGGATAATGTGTATCAAATTTGAGCCTGTTTTGGTAAACACCCAAGGAGGAGTTTGCAAAAGTACGACGTTTACAAAAAATGTAGAGTCATGCTCAGCAAAGTTTAATCCAGTATGGCTGACCCCTGGTTGAGCAGTGGGCGTTGGCGTAATATTTTTTACTTGTCTTGCCATGATCTACTTCTGTGTCAAATTTCATGATTTCTACGTGCACATTTTTCATGGTGTCGTTCCTACTCATGACTGAGACATAGTTCACATTTAGTGTAGCTCATTAGACCTAGCCTACAAACATAAACTGTAAACAATAGGTGTGTTAGTTTGAGTGTAGTTAGCTCCTCCGTTCAGACAGATATAAGGCAGTGTACACCATTAATCTGACCAGAACTGAAGAAGCGGTTTCGATGAGCAGCAAAACGTCTTCATGGCTACAACTTTTTGTCCAGTTGACCGATTTGAATTTCTTATTTTACTACACATTTTATCTTTTTTATACACTGAATGCTTCTTCCTCAGTGCCCCGTTTAGTCACCAGAAACAATGAAGTCATATATTATAAATGCATTTGTTAATTGCAGCTTCATTGTGTCATCTGCAGCTTTTGCTTCAGAGGTGCTACCTCTCTATACTCTCTGCCACTTTCTTTTACAAGCAGCCTAGCCCCTGCAGCACTCTACTATTTTGATACATTATCACTCAGTGTAGTTTAGGTTTTCAGCATATAACTGTATCCCATTCTGTCACCTCTTTTGTTAAAACATAATTTTGTTAGTTAATTTGACAACTAGTTAATTTTACAATCATATGTAAAGTCCTTACTTCTAAAACTGACTCTTAAAAATGGTGCATTTCAGTTGTCAAAAAGTCAAGCACATTGCATTATTATAAAGAAGTCTGATCTTGATTTTTTTTCTCTTTCTATTCATGTTATACTGCACTTATCTGGCATTGTTCAGAAATATTACATGTAAACTGTGTAGTGTTGGTAGTGTTAGTCAATAAATAACTCATCTGCTTTTTAGGTATAGTGCAGCTGTGATTTTGTGATGGAATTCCGTATTATCTAGAATTATATATCTTGCCTGTTGCTGAGTTGATAAGGCTGTCTTCCTGGGATAAGCACCTCTGTGAGGTTGGGACTTGGCCTGTTTCCAGGTCCAGCAAAAACAAATGCGTCGATTGGTTGTATCTGACTCAGTGCACTGCCCACAGGGAAGTCTCTGACAGTGCCACTGTAAATGGCCACCGCTCCAGACTGATCTCCTGAAAGCAACACAGGGGAGGTTAAAACAGGACACAAGAAACTCTGACACAGATGAATATACTGATGACCTTGAAGAAACATTGTACTGTTGATAATCTACTATGAAAGTGTACCACCTTATGTCAATCACTAAAACTTATTGTACTTATTGTGTAAAAACAATACTGAAACAGTACCCATTAGGGCTGGGCAATATGACCAAAAGTGTTTTTCCCCACTTATTGTTTGATCACTATGTTTGATTACATTTTATTTTGGCAAATAAAAATGGCATTTAATATTGATTTCCTCACAATACACACTTTTATTGATAATTGCCTTTTAAACAAGTAAGTCACAGTTCTTCCACCAAAGTCAGAACTCTGCTCCAAACCAAATGTTTTATATACAGATGATGGCTGTGGACCTGTGGATTAAAATCTTCCAAGCTGATCATTGACAATTAAAAATTACTGAATTTTGATTAAATTCCATTAATTGCACAGCACTCCCCCATCCATCAAGTTTTAAAACATGGGCCTATGCAGCTATAGATTCATGATGTCATGAAATTGCAATGTTTATTCCCACTATAAACATAACACTAAAATGTGATATCTCTGTGATACTACTTCCTCACCTTTCATGTAGTTCTTGTCTATGCTGAAAGAGACCAGACCACTTGTGGCATGCATATCCAGAGACATGCTCACACTAACTCGGTCTGTCCTCCCGTCCAACACCACTAGCACCAGGGGCCCTGCACTAGGGGCCTCTGTCATCTCCACAAAGCCCTCCACCTGCCCTCCGCCCAGCCTTACTTCAGTTATCAGAGGCACAGTGGCTGGAGACATGGGTGGGGTGCAGTTATTCCTCTGTCCTGGAGAGGGTAGAGATACCTGAAATCCCCATCGATCTTCAGACATTAAACATCTCTCAATAGACTCATCTCCATCATGGGCTGTATCATCCTCTACAAAGGCTGGTTCTCCTGGTGTTAGCATTTCGGCCAGGTACTCAGCCCCTCCAGACCTCCTACTCATGTACACTACAGCGTCCACCAAACCCACCGATGTCACATTCATTTTCTCACTGTACCGTGCAGCACTGGAGTGGTAGATGGCTATAGCATCCGGGCCATTTTGCACAGTATTAGGAGGCAGAAGGATCGCTGGTTTAGGTAGCATGTCCACAGACCCAACCAGGAAGAAACCTCTATCGTCTGTGCTGTATCCCTTAAGGTCCAGCACTTTGTAGGCTATATTCCCATTTCCATTATAAAAAACAAGTGAGTATCCATCTAAAGAAGCTCGCTGTCCGCTGGTGTGATACAATTCCACAAATTCAGTGGTGTCCAGTCTGGGGTTGTCAGCATTGATCTCACTAATAATAAGGCAGGGGTCACCAGTAACTGCCATCACAGGGCAGAGACAAGCCACAAAGACCAGTGTTAACTCCATTCTGTTCAGCTCCTGCCAAAAATAAAATGACATATTAATGTCCTACATAAAAGTCGGCCTTTGTCAATTGAAACAAGGCTAACCATGCTCTAATCAGGCACGACATCTTCACCAAAAATAGAAGTAAATGATAACATAGATACACTGATTTGGCACAGGTGGAATAGGCAGGGCACCTGCATAATTAAAATGAGTGTGTTGGAGGATACAGGAACAGGGGATAAATAGGCCACCATACAAATTTCTGTGAGTTTGACAAAGGCAAAATCTGACTAGATTCTGGTGGACATTAAATACTGTGCAGTGATTTTAATATTAAGTCATAGAGACTATTATTTTGGTAGAATAAAGCGTAGGCTATTAATATGTCACCCCACTGTCTGGTTTCTAATATCGAAAATAATCAAGCACATATAGTCTAGATTCAATGGGATACTAAAGTTTACAGTATTTTTTGTTATTGTGACCACAAACCACAGTAAAGTAACTATTCCCAGAAATGTGTCCAAACTTACTGCCCTGAGCCCAGCAGCTTCCCTAGAGGCATACAAGTCACCATGAATGAGTCTTTATGAGCCATTTTTGTCAGTGACACTAGAAGGGACGTCTGCTGCATGACTCATGTAAGCTACTGTTGCGAAATCCTCTAAAAGCAAATGGAAACTTGTTGAAGAGGTTTACCGGAACAGAGCATGGACAAACTTAGTGGGTTATGCATATGGCATATATGTACAAGTAGGCTACCATTTTAGCTTCATCATCATTTAAAGTGGTCTACAGAAATCACTGTCCCCTTAGTTACACGCTAATTTGTCAACTAGTAAACTTATGAATCTGTCAAACAATGACTCGCTTCCTGATTAAAATGCGTAAAAGTGTTAAATAACGCTTGAAATTTCCTCCCACGTATCCCCATCTATTCCGGTCACGGTTCGCCTGCAAAGCGTGCATCTTTCCTTCGAAAAAGATCCCTGTGGCTGCTCGCTATCCCTCTGCGTCCCGACACATGCGCGGTGACTTACCGCTTTTCTGGAAGTCGCTCTCTGCCTGGTCTGCCTGTTGCACAGCCCAAAGTGCGCTTATTTCAGTGTAAAAACGTGAACTGGTGTCGGGAATAACATTGGTAAGGTGAAAGTTGTGCTCTCCGCCGCTCCCTTCATTGACAAAGCCGCACTTTCTTTCTCCCCCCGGACTGTGGGCGGTCGGACTGACTGAGGGGGTGATGCCAGCCAGGGGAAGCGCTTTTTTTCACCAAGCTCCCCATTCAGCTTTGCGCAGCTGAATCAAAACACAAGGGAAACAGGAGCGAACGATGTCAGATCCACGGCTTAGCGCCCACACAGAGCAGTGATTTAAACATAGTTCTTACTGTTAAAATGCTAATGTTATTGTGTGAAGTAGAGTGTTTTTCTAAACCTGTCCAATAAACCGCGAGTAGAACCTAAAGGGGGCCCTGACCCCACTTTGTAAAACTGGAGAGAGGCTTTAGCGGTGACAACTAGCCTATATCAGACCCAGACTATAAATTGGATTTAGCCTACTTTAAAGGTACAGTAGGCCTATGTAACTTTCTGAAGGTGGCACTTGACTTAGGCTACATGATTCTATGAAAACAGATACTTCTCCATGAAGACAGATGCGCCCACGTTCTATGCTATATTGTGGAAGATTAGGCTATAACCAAAGGGACAACATCCCCATGGAAACAAACAGCGTTTTATGGAGATGTAAGCCAGCTCATATAAGGATTTTTCAGTGCAATAAAAACAACCAAAAAAAGCTTTAATTTTAGACTATTTTTTGGCTAAAACAGTGGTTTTAAAATAACTTGTCTTCGTAGGCTTGGAAAGCCTACTTTTTTTTTTTCCAAATGCAAAAAGCGAAAGCCCAGAGTTAAGTTACTTCAGGTCAGTAAACTCCTTTGATTCTAATGGGGCAGTGTGTGATTGGGCTGTGATTGTGCATATAATGGAGCCTTATCTAGTCTGTGCAGGTGAGACATCAGGGACACATAAATGAGTGAGTTCTCTCTGGGCTTCTATAATACTCAGATGAACCCAAAACATGCGCTGTGTGTACACCGGTGGTAAGTCTACTCCTGCAGGAATAGCCTAGCTCAAAAGATCACTGCTCCTGACAAGGTGTCCATGGGGTCAAGGGTTGAATTGAATGATGGGTCAAACGCAGAAGACAAATTTCTTTGTACATGTGTGACCGGTGGACTTCTGCGTTGTGTTGTAAGAAGGAGCCACGGGACACAGCGGGAACTTTTGGAGGCACTCTCCGTTTAATTCTGATTAACAGTAATATAAAATGGAATTAACATCCCGCCATTCATTGGTACAGCCCAAACTCTTCCCAATACCGGATTCACAGCGTCAAACCCCAAATTTATACCAG
>JACM01007667.1:0-12205 GCA_000787095.1 Periophthalmodon schlosseri
AGGGTGCGGTTGGAAGACTGCAAAGTGTTCAGATCTCGCAGATACAGTGGTGCCTGACGCCCCTTCCCGCCCACACCACTGGTTTAGCAGAATTGTCAGTCAAAACCTGTTGTTGCTAACGCTAGTGGGAGCGACCTCGGGGAAAGAAGGCAGCTGATTTGTCTGTTATTAATGTTCATATCTTGAGTTACGCACACAATAGCGAAATAAAAACACCAGGATCATGTAGAGCGGGTTAATACGAACATTTAAGACCAAAATGACGAGTCTGGCAGCAGCAGTTACAGAGAGAGGGGACACAGTTTTCTAATGTAAAATGAATTGGAGTCAGGGTCGATGGAGCCGGAAGCGCAGCCCATGATCACTTCCTATTTGGAACGCGGCGGCTAGCGGGTTAGCTACGTCCATTTATATATACGGTCCAACACACTCATCAAGTTTTTCAATTCCGATACTATATCTTTAAACATCTGCTAACACTCAGCGCAGAGACTGAAAACAGCATTTATTTCCTTTAAACAAGAATAAAATAAGACAAAACTGATCCAGATGTGTTATGGAGCTGTTATTAATCTCTCAAGTAACAACAGAACAACTCTGTTTAAATAAAAGTTCAAACGTTCTGAGACTTTCTGGGCTGAATACATCCTGTAAATAGTCTTATTACATCTATTTTTAGACCCAACCAGGAAATCGACTGAACCAATATTTGGAAGTGAATATCCGAGCTCATCCCTGTTATAAATAAATAGAGTTAAACCAGATTGGGTCCATACTGGCCTGTGACAGTTACTAAATATCCATAATAATAATAATAAGACGACACTTTTAAGGTTCTCAGTGTGTTGCTGTTTACCATTAAAGCAAGTGCAACAAAACCAACAAAACATCTGGAAGCGTGTCTTTTTATGGGGTTTTAATTGGCTCGTGGAGCGGCCCGCTGAGAGCCACGGTAGCCTGCTCGCATTTATGTCCTTTGCTGAGGTTAGTCCAGAGAAACACTGGCACGAGTGAAGGTTCTACCATCTGCTCTGGTGGAGTCTATACCTGCCCCATACAAACCGTCACGAGTCAGTTTTACAGCGAGCAACGTCCCCTGTGCCCGTCACTAATCCACATTCTGAAGAGCGAAGAAACAGACGAGGGCAAACGAGAAGGAACTAATAATACTTATCATGGATCTATTGAAATAACTGGACAGGGTGTTGCTGCTTAGAGCTGTCTGAGTTGGACTAGTGGCCACTCATTAGCACTACATTAGTACTTAGTACTACAACGAAAAAATCCCTCCTGCCCAGAAAGGACTCGTGTTCGACTGACAGGGACTGACAGGGACTGACAGGGCACCTACAGATTTCACAGGTAAAATTTAATGGCGATTTTTACCTATTTTCAGACCATAAACTTTTTCTCAGCTCAAAATCCGTCTGTTGTCTTAAAAAACGCTTTTTAATCGTTAGTTCGGCTACGCTCTATGTCCGCTCTAGCTAAGCTCAAGCTCTGATTGGTTAGAGCGGTCACGTGGTACGACGTGAACGAGCATGTGAGCGATGTGAACGAGCCAAACTGTCAAGAACGAGCCAAACTGTCAAGAACGAGCCAAACTGTCAAGAACGAGCCAAACTGTCAAGAACGAGCCAAACTGTCAAGAACGAGCCAAACTGTCAAGAACGAGCCAAACTGTCAAGAACGAGCCAAACTGTCAAGAACGAGCCAAACTGTCAAGAACGAGCCAAACTGTCAAGAACGAGCTGCAGGTTTAGAACATTCAGAAGCTCCTGGAAACATAAACATTATAATTTTAAATGTATAATTTCTTTATTATTCCCGGAGCGGATGTACCGAGCCGCTAAAGGCTAAACTCGCGACATGTGCATTGACTTCAATGGGCGGCAATGTTTAGACCCCGGGGCTTGGTACTTATGAGCTACAGGTATCTCCAATGTGACTCCCTCTAACATCAATAGAACGATATGATAACACAGGTTTAGTTTTATCTTTTTCTTAACAGAGCAGCAAAACAATCTGTAATTTGCATTTATAGATTAGGAATGTACCGATCCAGTTTTTTCAGTTCCGATACCGATTTCGACACTTTGGCTTTAAGGATCTGCGGACACTCGATATCAACCGATACCAGGGCAGAGACTGAAAACAGCATTTATTTCCTTTAAACTAAAATAAAATAAGACAAAACTGCTCCAAATGTGTTACATAGCTGTTACTTATCTCTCAACAGAACAGCTTAGTGTAAATTTAAGTTCAAACATTATGAGACTTTCTGGGCTGAGACCTGCCAGTAAATAGTCTTATTACATGAATTTCTTGGCCCAACCAGGATATCGACTGAACCAATATTGATATTAAATTATGCTACTGACTGAACCCAGAACCCAGAGCAGTATTCACAATGTACAGTATTCTTAAAAAAAACATGAGCTGCAGTAAATAAATTGCAGAATGAAACACTTCAGTAATTAGTTGGTATCTATAATGAGTCATATGAGTTATATACGTAAACCTCGACACCTCAAACCTGCTTGTAGTACAAAAATGTAACAAAACATTTCCCACGAGTGCAAAGAAAAAGTCCCCATGATAAATACTGACCCCCAAAATGATTGTTTGCATTATTGTATAGTGTCTCTTGACAGGCGTATTGCTCTGTTTCATAAGACATCACCAGATTGTATAGACCAATAACATTTAACACAGATGAGGGGCAGCTAGAATGAATATTGTTACAGTGCAGGTTTCTGTTGTAGTACAGTGAGTTCTTGGGCCAAGTTCATAGACTGTATATAAAAATGCACATAGCTAACATGCTAGTCCTTCAACTTTGGCTCCAATTCGCTTTGTACTGAGAAACTGTGGCCTCTCTCCGTAACTGCTGCTGTCAGACTCGTCATTTTGGTCTTAAAATGTTCATATTGACCCGCTCTGCATCGATCCTGGTGTTTTTATTTCGCTATTGTGTCCGTAAATCAAGATATGAACATTAATAACAGAGAAATCAGGCGCATTCTCTCCCCGAGGTCGCTCCCGCTAGCAACAGGTTTGACTGACAGCGTTGTGGGCAGGAAGAGGCGTTACCTTCAACGGCCTGGCTCCGGATTGGCTCTTTGGTTGCTATGATACTCGCGGTCAAAATTCCAAATATGTAACTCGGGTCCAAATTGGCCGCTATAACAGCTAACCTCGATGAGCTTCATTTGACTGGAGCCGAACGCTGTGGGTGACGTCACGCTCACTTAGTCCACTTCTTTATACAGACTATGGTCTAGTCACAAAAGGGACTCAAAACACCCCCTTCACTGCGGTAAAACAGCAGCGGTGTGGTCTCCTTTATCGTTTGTTGTGAAAAACGGCAGGAAATCCACGGTAAAGCGTTGGGAGCAGCAGGCAGACTACCTCCCCTCACTCCCCCACACGCGCTCACTACAGCACGGTCCAAAGTAAACAGCCCACTCAGCACAGAGCCACAGGGATCACCAGCCACCTCCATCTACAGCGCACTACGACAGGCCTCCAGGTGTGATTCAACTCCGAACGCCAACACTCACACACGTAATTAGCCTAATAGCTTCAGATGCTAGCGAAATTGGTTGTAATGACAGAGCGTATACGGACAAAATAAACATACATAGTGTCTCTGCAAGATGTCCAGGTGCAGAGGGAGTGAATGAGTGGGAGAACATATAGCGCAGTTAACACATCGGAAAGATATTTTTTTTATATTCACCTTATTCTGGAAGTTGCCGTGGGCGCCGCCATCGCCATTCGGGTTGTATTATTTCGCATTGGGGCAAGTAAGTTCTACAGGGACTGCAGAGACGTTTTAAAGGCTCCCGGAGAATGGTGCAGTCCCACGAGCATTGAACAGTTTACTCTAATCAACTTTACTGTGGAACATTCTAGGCAACGCACTAACATCTCCGTGGACACAAGCGGGTGGCAGACCCTCCACCAGAAAAGTTACAGTAAGCTCTGCAGCTCTGACCAGCTCCTCTGACCAGTTCTGCCCAGCTCTGACCAGCTCTGACCAGCTCCTCTGACCAGTTCTGCCCAGCTCTGCCCAGCTCCTCTGACCAGTTCTGCTTAGCTCTGCCCAGCTCTGACCAGCTCTGACCAGCCCCTCTGACCAGCTCTGACCAGCTCCTATGACCAGCTCCTCTGCCCAGCTCTGACCAGGCCCTCTGACCATCTCTGCCCAGCTCTGACCAGATCCTCTGCCCATCTCTGCCCAGCTCCTCTGATCACATTTACATCTTCATACATCATTTAATATGCACAAGGGGCAACGTTATGTAACACCAGCAGTGAACAGCTCTGCCCGAGACTGTAACACACACACACTCCTGCAGGGAAGAGACATACAAATAAAAACAAACTGGATTCACTTCACTTCGTCCTAATGTTCAGATCGTGAGCTGATAAATGCACTTCACTCTTCTCTTCTTTGTCGAGCCGTTAAACACAAAACTAAAAACTAACTCAACGAGAAAGAATCGTTTGCGATGCTGATTTTAGCACTTAGTCTGATGTTTCACCTCTGTTCAAATCTATACAATACCTTCTGTTGTGTTTTTACCGGCAGCTCGTTTAAAGAAGCACTGCGCAACTTTTCCGGTGGAGGGTGCACCACCTGCTCGTCTCTGTGATGTTATTGCTTTGCCAGGAATATTTCACAGTATGGCATTAAATTATGTTCCATTTATTCAACAGCAGGTGTTTTTAGAGCTAAAAAAAAAACAAAACACATTTTTATAGTGAATGAGCTCACCTGCATTTTGACCTAGAGAGGTGGCGGAACTTTCTTGTATCCATGGAGATGAATTTAATGCAATAGTGCAGAACATTCCACGGATCTAAGCATGTGGCGGATTATCCACCAGAAAAATCAAGGAGTTCATACTTTTAAGTCCCGATAAACACACTGCAAACTTAATTTCTTCAACAAAACCCATTGAAATTGTAATAAAAAAAACCCAAAACACAAACATAAATAAAGTCCACACATCTTTCTAACAACATTCCTTCAAAAGTCAGTTAGTTTAAGACAGAAACTTCCCTAGATCTGATGTGGCCTTTCAATCATCTCATTATTAGCAGAGCACAAAGCACATTAGCTCGTAAGTTCCCTGCTCCTTCACCTCAGCTTGGGGCAAAGCAGCGAGTCGCCGCAGCAGCTGACCGTCAAACGCAGGACGCCTCGAGGATGGACCGGGGCAAGGTGACACGGCGCCCCCTAATGCACGGCAGTGTCCGCCCTGAGGGAGCCTCTGGGGGAGCCTAAGTGAGTGTAGTCACCTTGTGCCAGAACATCTGCGAGGTAACGTTTCATAATCAAGAAAACTAACTTAATGAGGACATATGTAAATCGAGTTTTATGAGCTTTAATCGTGGTATTCCTCATTGTAAGTTCCCTCAAAGTTGTATTTCGTATTTCATGCATGTTTCAGTGATACTGTTTTGTTCTGGATTTGAGGCTGGAATGCTCAGAAAATGTCTGTTTTCACCTACCCCCCGTCTCCACCCACAGCTCTTTGCTTAGCTGCATTTATTCCAAAAAATCGGACTCCCGGTTGTATATATAACCTTTTTCCAGAATAAAAACACATGAATGAAAATCTGCTGCTTGCTATACAGGGAAATACCACTGTGAGATGTAAGAAATGGGGGGGTCATTAGAGCTGCTTCTATTATTAAGTCATTTTAGATCAATATTACAATCTACAAGAAAATGTAAAACGATAATCTATGGATAATGTAACACTAAATACCAAAAAAACATCATTTGTCTTTAATAATCTTGGGGAAATCAAAATAATCTGTGTGTTTCATGAATTAAATTCTGTTTAAAACGGAGGGTGGATTTAAAAAGCATCTTTCCTGAGAAGGGACCAGCCGTGCAGTTGCCATATGTCAGCTTTTAAAGTGGAGGGAGGAGAGGCCTGGGGCAGAGCACTCTCTCTGCTGAAGAGGTAATGAAGACAGCAGCGAGCATTATAAAGGCAATGGATGGGCCTATTGCAAGAAAACCATACATAAGGGTAGGTAGTGCACTGCAATAATGCCTTTCCCTGTTTAATGGAGCCCACAGCTATACGACCACGACCGAACTTCACTTCAGTCATAATAATGTGACAGAGACCCCATAAAGCACGCGCACGTTCACATAAACGATTAGCGGTGTTTTCTGTGCCGAGAATGAGTCTGTTATCTGATAGACTAAATTTGATTTGCATGGGGCAGAACAAATGGATGCAGATTCAATTCATTTGCATAACACCAACACAAATTTAAAAATATCCAAACAATCAGAGAAACAAAGCAGCGCATAAATCCAGATACAGGGCCAAGATATTGTAATTATCAGACAGGAATTTGACCCTCTGTGACCAGCAGGGGGAGTGGAGAGCTGTAAGAAAACACGCTGTTCTTGTTGACATTGTTGAGAATAGATTAATATTGGAAATGATATACCGTATTTTCCGGAGTATAAGTCGCACCAGCCAAAAAATGCATAATAATGAAGAAAAAAACATATATTTCACATATAAATCACTTCTGAGTATAAGTCGCACCCCCGGCCAAACTATGAAAAAAAGTGCGACTTATAGTTCGGAAAATACGGTATATAAATGGACGTAGCTGACCGCCGCTGCTAGCCGCCATGTCCCAAATAGGAAGTGATCGTGGGCGCGCTTCCGGCTCCATCGACTCCAATGGTTCCAATTCACTTCTGTCTCTGTAACTGCTGCTGTCAGGCTCGTCATTTGGTCTTAAAATGTTCATATCTGCTCTAGTAGTTTTATTTTGCTATTTTATGCATAAATCAAGATATGAACATTAATACCAGACAAATCGGGCACTTTCTTTCCCCGAGGTCGCGCCCACTGCTCCCTGCTGAAAGGGCGGTGCGGTCGGGAAGGGGCGTTACCTTCAACAGCGTCGCTCCAGATTAGCTCGTTGGTTGCTATAATACTCGCAGAATTCCAAATACAGAGCCCGGCTCCAAATTGGCCCCTATAACTGCGCTTCATTTGACTGGAGCCGAACGCTGCGGGCGACGTCACACTCACTTAGTCCACTTCTTTAAACAGTCTATGGTCCTTACCTGAACCATACATTTTTGTCTTTATTCTAATTTTTGGACTTTGTGTCTTGCTTGAAAAGGTCATAGAGCTGTAGTCGAGATTCCGACGGCTCCTCGAGGCTGGAGCAGCGGGACAGAAGCTCTATGACCTCCCTGCGGCTCGTACCCTGCACTTAAGTCTATTTCTGGGGGATTCTGGGTGAACTGCACTCGCCTGAGAGCCTGCCTGCTCCGTAGGACGCTGCACTGACTTTGACAAAGAACAGGAATACTTCAGGTAAAGGAATAATGCATGTGGATTGAAGGTGGCACTGGTTCCTGGAAGAGGTTGGTAGATATTTAGTTATTTTTTTATCTTTATTTATACAGGGAGATACAATGAGAGCAGTAAGAGTCTCGTTTGCATGGACGCCCTGTTCAAAATACAATACAAACAAAAAACAAAAAGTATATAAGTCCATATAAAACATTAAAAACAGGTATAGTACCAAACACACAGGGTCATTATGTTGAAGCTTTGAATCACACTCTTTTAAAACACGGCTCTAAATATGGCTCCTATATAACATGTAATAACGCACAATTTATCACAAATACTTCCAACGTCCTGAAGGTCCTTTGTTGTATAGGCTTTTTGAAATACTTCCAGACAAATTAGCATTGGTATTTCATGTTTTATTACTTGGTATAAGTGAAACGGAATAAGAATAAATAAGAATTTGAGTGATGGGATTCTCAAGTGGGGAACACTTTTTGAAAAACGAAGGCCTCAACCACGTCATGCCATGAGCCGGTGTAACGGAGGATTTGAGCGTAGGATGATACTAAAGTTGTGTCCCTAGGCAAGACACTTCACCCACCCATGAATGTGTTTTGTGCATGAGTTATTGGTGGTGGTGGTCTCTTGCTTCCGTCATGGTCTACCCCAGGGCAGCTGCGGCTTCACTGTGTCCTGAATGAATAACACACTACAGGGTGGCACTTTCAGAGGCTTTGTCCATCTGGAATAGTTTTATATTCGGATTTATTTAACGCACGAGAATGACACAAAGCACCAGAATTCCAGGTATGTTTTTCTAAGAGGGAACGTCATTGATCTAAATGAATGCAACGTTTTACATCAATTTTTCAAGCTTTTAAACCATGTTATAGTTGTTTCTCTTCACCATTTACTCACCCGAAGTTGTATTTGGAGCGATTCGTGCACGTTTGAGCAATCTTTAATCGCTTATTTTCAAGACGCCATATTGCCGATCAGTCCCTGTTTTCACCACGCCCACTGCTCTGCGCTTACTTTGTTCTTCAGTTTTATTTTCTTAATCGGTGACACGCGTAGGATTCGGCAGCGTCGCGTCGTCATTTTGGTACAAATGAAAAAAAAAATCCGCTGCTCGCTAACGTGATCTGCAGCTGTCCACAGGGGGCGCCGACAGCTCCACGGCTCTTTGTTGTGATGACGTTTACGGCGACGTCAGCTCCTACTGGGCACCGCAGTTTACTCACGCGGAAGTCAGCGGATTTGTTTCTTTTATTAAGTCGTTTTAGATGAATATTGCGTTTTAAAGTGTACAAATTATAACATAATGATCCAGGGGTGTCAGAGATTATAACTATAGAGCAGATACAAACACAACATGTCTTCTTTAAGCTCCTTGCCTTGCAGACATAACAGAAACACAATAAACAGGTTATATATTTGTATGTAACAGATATATAACAGAAGTGCATGACCCACTGTGCGCTGAAATGCATCCGTACACAGTGTCTCCTGAAGCATTACTGGCCTTAGCTTATTATGTTCTTGTAATAGCAAAGAAGTGGGTCTGAAGGGTTAACCATAACAGCGCCTGGATCGGAGTGGCCCTGGCTCTGAATCGCCCGGCCAGATGGCTACCATATGTATTGGAGCGAGTATCACGGGAGGAGACGGAGCGAGGAGGAAAGCGGGAACAGGGAAGTGACGTGAGCTAAGAGGTGTTAGGGAGCCTTCCTGCTCTAAAAGGGCCTTTATTCACTGTACAGTATCAGAGAGTCAAACGCAGAGGGGACAGAGCTGTTTAGACTGGGGGCTGTTGGTCTAAGCTGTAAAACTGCGGTGGCTCAGCAGGTACCACAATACGGTTTATGGCGCCCGCAAGTCACTAATGGCTTTGTCGTGTGCCAGTCCCATGAGCTAACGGAGAGTAGACACAATGCAACAAAAAAAATGAAAACTCAAGCACTTGAGTTCATACAATTCTTACGTATAGTTTGTTATAAAACATGAAATACGAAAACGAATCTGTCTGAAGGTATTTCAAAAAGCCTACGACAAAGGACCTTTAAAACAGACATATTGAGCTTGTGTCGCTCTATAGTTATAATCTATGACACCCCTGGATCATTATGTTATAATTTGCACATTCATATTCATCTAAAACAACTTAATAAAAGAAACAAATCTGCTGACTTCCGCGTTAGTAAACTGCCTTGCCCAACGGGAGCTGACGTCGCCGTAAACGTCATCACAACAAAGAGCCGTGGAGCTGTCGGCGCCCCCTATGGACAGCTGCACATCACACTAGCGAGCAGCAGATTTTTTTTTTCATTTGTACCAAAATGACTACGTGACGTTGCCAAATCCTACAAGTATCACCGTTTAAGAAAAAAAACTTGGAGAATGGCGTATGTACAGGGCAGTGGGCGTGTGCCGGTTGCAGTGAAAACGGAGGTAGATCTTGAAAATAAATGATTAAAGATTGCTCAAACATGCACAAACACTCCAAAAACAACTTCAGAGGGTAAATGAGAACAGGAAACAACTACGACATGATTAAAAGCTCTGAAAAGTCGATTCTGCAGAATAGGTTTGATTTAAGCCGTTGGACTTTACACTGGGCGTTATTAGCTGATATACAGAAGCGACAGCTATTAGAGAAGCTAAGTACATGATTCACTTTCACATTGTAATGCGTTTAGTTTAACCTGCCTGACTTCCATCAGAAACCACACCAGCATATACATTATTTCTTAACCTGAAGTGTCCTGTTCTTTCTGAGGACTCCTCCAGAGCAGAACAGTGCAGAACTACTCAAGCACATGAGAGTTGTAATAATGAGGGAAAACTTCATGCTTGGTTAAAAGTTGGTTTTATCCTGACGTATCCTCTACACATGGCCTGTCCAGTCTCTCACACGGACTGTGTAAAGAAGTGGACTGAGTGAGCGTGACGTCACCCACAGCGTTCGGCTCCACTCAAATGAAGCTCACCGAGGCTACAGCAGTTACTGGGGCGAATTTGAAGCCGAGTTCCATATTTGGAATCCCGACCGCGAGTATCATAGCAACCAAAGAGCCAATCTGGAGCGAGGCTGTTGAAGGTAACGCCCCTTTCAACGCAACGCTGTCAATTAAACCTGTTGGTACGCTAGCGGGAGGGACTTCGGGGGAAAGAAGGCGCCTGGCTTGTCTGTTATTAATGTTCATATCTTGATTTATGCACACAACAGCGAAATAAAAGCACCGGGATCATGTAGAGCGGGTTAATATGAACATTTTAAGACCAAAACAACGAGCGTGACAGCAGCGGTTATGGAGAGAGAGGCGACAGTTTTTCAGTAGAAAGTGAACTGGAGCCAGAGTCAGCGAAGCCGAAACCGCGCTCATGCTCACTTCCTATTTGGAACGCGGCGGCTAGCAGGTTAGCTACGTCCATTTATATATACAGTCTATGGTCTCTCACCGCATTTACATCTTCATCACATTATACGCTCAATGGGGCAAGCAAAACGACGCCGTTCTGATAATGACGATTGATTAACCGACTGTTCTGTTCAGTGAACCAGGGGCTCCACCGAACACCCAAACACATCATTACATTCACTTTACACACTGGCTCTTTTAAACCGAGGCTGTGAGCGTCCTGGGAAGAACTCTGTACGAGCCTCCAGCTTAAACGAGCAGCGCGGTCTCGTCCTCACCACAAGCCGCACGCACACACACAAACAAACACAACACAAAGAGCCTATACACGCGCCGATATCTGCGAACGAGCCGACTCCGCAATAACACAGACAGACACTCAGATAATTATTAGTAATTAAAAAACGCCTAATCCCAAGCACTTTGTGTGTGGCGGCGAAGTGGCCCCCGACAAGAACAATGTGTACGGGGATAAACAAACCGAATATTTCCCATCAACCGCTGCGCTAAAGACGGCCCTTTTTAGCCCATCCGGCAAACTAAAAAAGCCTTCTAGGTTTCATATTGTCTGATTAAAATGGGTTCCTTGTGTGTTTTTTGCAGAGCGGGAAGCACCAAAGGAAATCTACGAGGCTGGCTTTTATTACAGTTTTTAAATTAGGAAAAGGATCTGCCGAGGAGAACACAGGGCGGCTTTTTCAGAAGTACAAATGTGGACACTACTTCTGGGTTAATTAACTTTATGATAACGACAATAGCATCAAACCAAATCATTTTTTTCCCCCCAATTTTACATATCTTCCGCTTTTTATTTCATTTTAATTCTTTTTTTAGAGTATGTGGACGAATGGGTTGCGCTGTACAGCCAATATTAGCATAAGAACAGGGTAGAATAAGCGTAACGCAAATTTAACTGGTAATAACGCGATAATTACTCAGCACGACACATACTCAACGACTACTTTTTTACGGTAATATGTGTGACTATAGCTTTAACTTTAAGTATGAATGACTGGAATCTGAACGCTGTCGTTGTGTCTACTATATTTTTTGGGGGTCGATATTTATCGTGAGGGAAACTTTTGGTTATTTTTCTGTCCTACAATGAGATTTGAACTGTGGAAGTTTGAATTATGAACGTCTGTGACTCATTATAGATACAGTCTAAGTACTAAAGTGTTATAGCACATATTCTTTAACAGTATTGCACATTTAGAATACTTTTTGGGGCATATTTTTTCCTCTGTCTTGGTTTGGTTTCAGTATTATCTTTTATCGTCTATATTTACTTCAACGATGTATCGCACTTCAAAATGTGTTATCGTGACAGGCCTAGTTAAAGATCGAAAAGCTCTGTACAAAAATGTGACCGTTTACAATTTACCATGACCAGGTATTTCCCTCAGTCGTCCAAGTACGATCCAT
>JACM01032710.1:0-15839 GCA_000787095.1 Periophthalmodon schlosseri
AAACTAGACACTTATTTGAACAGGTATCGATACTGTTCAAATGCGTCTCTGAAACTGCTGCTGTCAGACTCGTCATTTTGGTCTTAAAATGTTCGTATTAACCCGCTCTACATGATCCTGGGGTTTTTATTTCGCTATTGTGTCCGTAAATCAACATATGAACGTTAATAACAGACAAATCAGGCGCCTTCTTTCCCCGAGGTCGCTCCCGCTGGCAGGTTTGATCGACAGCCGGCCTCGACGAGCTTCATTTGACTGGAGCCGAACGCTGCGGGCGGCGTCGCGCTCGCTCAGTCCACTTCTTCATACAGTCTGTGTGTGATACGTGCCGCTGCTTTCAATCGTCTGAAATAAGTGTTTTGTTTATGACGATATTAAGAATGATTTATTAGGGGTGAGACAAAACGCAATTTCCACCGGACGAGACTCGAGATGGGCTCCATGACAACGGAGACGAGATTTTGATATAATTCATTAAAGCTAATTCACCTCACAGTTACGGCCACGTGATCTTTTATTATTTCATTTTATACTTTAGGCGTCGTAGCTCCACTGCTCGAAACTACAGCTTCTCACTCGCCAACAGCAGGACTCCCACCTCATTATGGGCCATTATTACAGAAAGTTTGGAATGAGCTCTGGTTTATGTAGCTGTTTGCTAATGATCCAGACTGATTACATCCATTATGTCCATTTGTCATGTTTGGTCATTTCAAACTTCACATTTCTGTTCTTCTCGTTGCCTAGCTGCGCCCCCATAGTGTATTTCTTTACACGGCTCTCGTCTTCGGTCCTGCTGCGTTAAAGCTACTGAAGCTCTCTGTTCTGAATCCGGTTTAGTCCCTGGTCTTAATGAGGCACGTCGTGTTCTACAGCATCACTATAACACAATGGTCCTGGACGATGCCTTTTACTCCTCTTCACTCTCTTATGATTCACTATTACTGCTTTTCTGCACGCTGAGTTCTGTATATCAAATCAAAAAATCCAAAAAATAACTATAACTTTTAAAAATACTTATAATGAACAAACAGTTTATTAAGAATTCAGGCTTCGTAACTAGTTAAATCCCAAACTTCTAACTCCAAACTTCTAACTCCAAACTTCTAACTCCAAACTTCTAACTCCAAACTTCTAACTCCAAACTCCAAACTCCAAACTTCTAACTCCAAACTTCTAACTCCAAACTTCTAACTCCAAACTTCTAACTCCAAACTTCTAACTCCAAACTTCTAACTCCAAACTTCTAACTCCAAACTTCTAACTCCAAACTTCTAACTCCAAACTTCTAACTCCAAACTTCTAACTCCAAACTTCTAACTCCAAACTTCTAACTCCAAACTTCTAACTCCAAACTTCTAACTCCAAACTTCTAACTCCAAACTTCTAACTCCAAACTTCTAACTCCAAACTTCTAACTCCAAACTTCTAACTCCAAACTTCTAACTCCAAACTTCTAACTCCAAACTTCTAACTCCAAACTTCTAACTCCAAACTTTCTAACTCCAACTCCAAACTTCTAACTCCAAACTCCAAACTTCTAACTCCAAACTTCCAACTCCTAACTAGGCCTGGGAAGATATTGAAATTTTGTGTTAGCGATTATATCACGATAACGATTATATCACGATAATGATTAAAGTTGCTGACAGTTTAAAAATGTTCTGGATATGAATAATTATAATTTTAATCTTATGTAAGTTCCATGTTTAAACAACTTTTATACAATTGTACTTTACTTCAGTGAAAACAACTACGATCTAGCGGAGAACTTTATGGACAAGCAGGGCTGTCGACAGAAATTTGGGGGTCCGGGTCAAGAGCCTCACAATTCTGGGCCCCTAAGACCCTGGGGCCCCGGACAACAGACCCCTTTGTCCCCCCCATGTCGACTCCCCCTGTGGATAAGTAGCTTTTTTCTGCACATTCTGGTGATGTAACGGCGATGGTCTTTGTTGGCGATTCTCACGATTATATAAAATGCCCCACGAACGATTATTGTCTACTCTTTTTATCACCATCCCTACTCCTAACCCTTTAATAAAACAGTTACTAAGCCTGAATCGTTCTTAAAAAACTATTAATAAACTGTTAGTTCATTATGAATTGAGTCTTTCTTCCTGCTGTATTAAAACCCCAGTGTGTAACTAAAATGAAAGCATGTTTTTTTCATTATGGGCGACAGTACCTCAGCTGGTCGGGTCAGACCCACTGACCCGAAGGTTGGCGGAGCGATTCAACCCTCGCCCTGCGTCTGCGTACACTGATGTATGAGTGTGTGTGTGAATGGGTGAGTGGTTCCTTGATGTAAAGCTCTTTGAACCTCATTTACCATTATGGATGCGTTTATTTCACGGAAAAACATAAAAACCGAGTGTCCTTACTCTGAGTGGGCTTGCATCTGCACAAATCTCCATCGAGAATGTTTCAAAGTATGTTTTTTTTTTTCTGTTTCCATGGAGTTGACTTTCCACCCCCAGAAAATTACATACGGTCACGTTAGGGCCAGTTCAGGTGTAGTTATTGTAAAGTATATCACCAAAACACCTTCCTTAAGTGATGTGAGTATTTTTGACTAAGCTATTGTCAAAACTACCTATAAGTCCTTGATCATTGTTGTGTTTTTTTACTGTGTTCTACTCTCCTTTTGTTTACTGAGGTTTTGTGCGACGGCCATTGTCACCCTTTTCTTTTTAGTGACTGTATTTTAATGAACAGCTCTGAGGATATAATGCCGTTTACGGAGCAGTGGATGATGCATTAGCTGTGTGGTGACCAATTGCTGGCTCAGAGTTACTCATTGTGTGTCCACTACACTTGCCGTCCTTGTAACTTACTTTCACTGTGGACACTAAGCTCCCACTCTTATTCAGCCTTGAAAACACCTTAGCTCTGGTATTTTTTCGTTATGACTGTTTCAGGGCTGTGGTCCTTCAGTTGTTAAGGCAGTGAATCAGACGATGGCGTTGGCCAAGATTTTCTACAGTTAATAGACTTTGTCGCCTCAGCCTTTGTAGCGTCACTACTTCCTGTCCGATTGTATCTCTGGGAAGTTTTTTGCCGAGTCACGCTAAAATGAATAAATATTTAAAGATCATGCAGTGGACGGGGAACTGCGGGTTCAACGCTACACAAGAAAGGGGCGTTACCTTCAACAGCCTGGCTCCGGATTGGCTCTGTGGTTGCTATGATACTCGCGGTCGGGACTCGGCTCCAAATTCTGCTCAAACTTCTAGCCTCGATTAGCTTCATTTGACTGGAGCCGAACGCTGTGGGTGACGTCACACTCACTTAGTCCACTTCTTTACACAGTCTGTTGTTTAGAAAGAGACATGTTTGCGTCTCAGTGCTAACGCTAATGCTAATTTTGAATCACAATAAATATTAAAACAACATCACAAACTGAAGTATTCTACATATAAAAACAATCAAGTAGTCTTTATTTTAATGAATTTGAATTTTATTAGCTTATTTTACATTTTACACTTTTAATAAAAGTTAGCATAAACTTTGAAACGCAGCGAGCTAGCGTGCGTGCTGCACAGAGCCAATTACAGCCCTAGACTGTTTAAACAACGTGGATATTAAAAGTAAATGTTATTCAGTTATATTACAGGCCTATGGATTGGCTTGAACAGTGAGTGTGAGTGAGGCAGTTCAAATGAGGTTAAAAACATCCTGAAGAATCGTTATCTGGGCCATAAACAGATTGTAACAGGCCATTTGCTGGAAAAGAGCTTTTGTTTTTTTATCACAAACAGCTCTGTTATTAGAGAGTCTATAGCGACGTCTGAACTAATCGAAAAAATAAGTGCTGACTACTCGACTACTGAAGTAATCGTTGGAGACTTAATTAAAAACAGCTTTATCGTTAGTGGTTATGAAGGAAATGCACAGGCAGCGCAGTGTGACAGCTGAAATAACAAAACTGAATCTGGTGAAGATGAATGGACTTTAAAAACACAGAGGAGACATCCCGAAGGAGAGGAGGTTTGGCGTTAATGTGTTACTTAAGTAAAAGTACAGATACCGGAGTAGTAAATATAATAAATATAATAGTAGTAGTGGTACAGTAATAATAGTAAAAGTATCACATGAAAAAAATCTACTTAAGTAAAAGTATTAAAGAGTAAAAAGTATTTTACGCATATTTTGAGGTCTTATTTGTTCACCAGAAACAATTAAATCAGTTGTTTTTCTAGATGTTTTTATTTATATATTTTAGTTTGCTCAAATTATGAACGCAAATTATGAAAGAAATTGTTAACGAAACCCTCAGCCTTTTCAGCAGGTCTCAGACAATAATAAAAAAAAATACTATTACTACTTTTACTTTTCAATCCAGTTCAAAAATGTAGTGGAGTAGAAAGTACAGATACTGCTCTCAAATGTAGTGACGTAAAAGTAAAAACTATCCACTTTAATGTACTTAAGTAAAGTATATATAGATAATATTAGATACCTAATTTTTTACTTAAGTGCAGTCAGTACGCCTAATTTTTTACTTCGTTACGTTGCACCACTGCTACTCAAACATGTGTGAATGAAACAAAACACAACTCCAGGATTGTTTTGGATGAAGGAGGGATGAGGGAACAGCGTTATGTCCGAAATACAACATGTTTAGTGGTGCAAAAAAAGCCAGTTTAGTTTAATGTGGGACTAAAGCTGTGCAATAATTCAAATTTTAATTAAGATCAAGACTCTGTCATCTCTAATGACCCATCGGTTTGAGTGTTTCTCATCGAGATCTCCACAGCCGTCCTCTGTCAGTGAAAGTCAGTGTTCTGAAGCAGAGTTTAGACTTTGGAGAAAGAAATTTGAGTTTTTTGTGTTTAAAATGGCAGCTATTAAAACCTGTCATGTTTATGTTCACTAAATTAATATTGTTTTATTAGTTTTCAGACAAAATTGAATTGAAAATCATGATGCATCAATATGAACTTAAAACGGTGATTCATGTTTTTGTCATGTCGCTAGGTCTGTCACGACAACACATTTTGAAGCACGACATAAAGAGAAATATAACGATAAATGATAATATTGAAACTACTTTACGCCTCAGACACATTAACAATAAAACAGGTTAATGCATAGACTGTGTATATAAATGGACATAGCTAACCTGCTAGCCGCCGCGTTCTAACTAGCGAGTCATTTTGGTCTTAAAATGTTCGTATTAACCCGCTCTACATGATCTTGGTATTTTTATTTCGCTATTGTGTCCGTAAATCAAGATATGAACATTAATAATAGACAAATCAGGTGCCTTCTTTCCTCGAGGCCGTTCCCATTAGCGTTAGCAACAGGTTTGATTGACAGCGTTGCTAAGCGCCCACTCCCTGCTAAACCAGCGGTGCGGGTGGGAAAGGGGTGTTACCTGCTAACTGCCTTCATTTGATTGGAGCTGAAAGCTGTGGGTGACGTCACACTCACTTAGTCCACTTCTTTTTACAGTCTGTAGGTTAATCCCATTAAACCATTTTTAAAAATAAACCCTGTCACTAAAAGGCCTGAGCTGCAACAACTTAAAAGCTGAATTAAGCAATATTTAGTTATAGAAGTGACATATTCAACCATTTACAGCTCAAATCTGATCGCATCACAACAAAAATAACAAAAAGAAAATGTTCACACGATAAATACTGAACCCAAAAATATATTGTCCCAGGTTTCATATACTGAACGATAAGTCGATGTGGTCGTTATCGTGGCCTGCATATCTCCAGCCTTACAGAGGGACCTTTACACAGTTAACAAGTGACGTCTGACCCAAAGTATTCACTCAAAGCAAAAGGATCCTGTTAAAAGATAAAACCCACTGACACATTTCCGTAGTTAAATTGCCTCTTGTCTGTCACGCTTGGTCCCGTCCCAAAGAATCCCTGTAGTGTCCCGGAAGAGCTCTTGTCTTGTTCAAAGTTCAGACTGAAGATTAATGAGGCTGTCTGTTTGGGATGGAGTGGGAGGGCAGTGGGGTGTGAGCTGTGTCCCTATGTCCAGGGAAACCCAAAGCAAAGAGCTCGCCGTGTTCTGTACAGCAGACATTAGTCATGTTTAACCAAGCACAGACACAAGGCGACACACTGGGCTCTGACGGGCGTAAGCTTCCATTTCGTGCTTCAGTTAAGGCTTCTAAAAAACTTTGGTAGCACTTTTAGAGCTGTCGCCCTTTAGTTTACTGGCAATTTAGTTATTAGTCGACTAGTTACTTTTGAGTTATCCTCATAGACTGTATATATAAATGGACGTAGCTAACCTGCTAGCCGCCGCGTTACAAATAGGAAGTGATCGTGGGTGCGCTTGACGTTCCATTGACTCTGGCTCCAATTCACTTTCTTTTGAAAAACTGCGGCCCCTCTCTCTGTAACTGCTGCTGACAAGTTCGTCATTTTGGTCTTAAAATCTTCGTATAACCCGCTCTACATGATCCTGGTGTTTTTATTTCGCTATTGTGTCCGTAACTCAAGATATGAACATTAATAAGAGACAAATCAGGCGCCTTCCTTTCCCGAAGTCACTCCTGCTAGCGTTAGCAACAGGTTTGATTGACAGCGTTGCTAAGCGCCCACTCCCTGCTAAACCAGCGGTGCGGGTGGGAAAGGGGTGTTACCTGCTAACTGCCTTCATTTGATTGGAGCTGAAAGCTGTGGGTGACGTCACACTCACTTAGTCCACTTCTTTTTACAGTCTGTAGGTCCTTTTCGGATTCCAAATATGGAACTCGACTCCAAATTAGCCCCTGTAACTGCTCTAGCGTCGATGAGCTTCATTTGACTGGAGCCGAACGCTGTGGGCGACGTCACACTCACTTAGTTCACTTCTTTACACAGTCTATGGTTGTTCCGATACCTTCTTTTGGATCCGATCCGAAACGATACTTGGCCTTATTGTACTCGCTGATATCGATACCAGTCTGATACCGCATAGTGTGAAGAAGTAGACTAAGGCTACTCAATTTTGTTACAGTACAAGAGCAATAAATAAAACGCTATCTCCAAAGAATATTTACAAGAATAAGCGTGTCAGCGTGTCAGCGTTAGCATTAGCCGCAGACATCAACAGTGGCAGTGCTCGCATTTACGGGTCCTCATTCTGGAAGATACAGAGTGGTATCGGATCGGTGATTTGGTCCGAGTACTCGCCGATACCTGAAAAATGCGCGGTATCGGAGCTTTTGCCAGTACCAATATCGGTATCAGAACAACCCTATTTTTTTTTAAAATTAGGATTAGAAGGATTTATATGGACCACAGCAGAAAGGAGACTATGTGGAGTGAGTTCGCTGAGGTTTGGGAGCGACTGGACAGTTTAATGAAGCTTATGAAGATGCTGCTCACTAGTATTTCTGTATTCATAATATATATGTATACACTTTGTGAGATTATGATTAATTTTAGACCTTTTACCAGTGCTATGCCACACCCCCTTTTTCTTTTACCATACAAATTTGTTTTATTTTCAATTAGACAATAAAGGTTAGAGATATATAAATGTTTTTTTTATATAATATTGGCTTCATAATGGTAAGGTACTTGCTGTACATTGCATTAAGCTACATCTGTGGGGGGTCGATGTGATGATGAAAATCCAGTTGTGATCTGATTCCTGCTACTATTTTGGTGAAATTGTAACTCGGCTCTAAGCACAAACGCAGACCGACCTCTCCTATTGGTCAGCATATTTTCAAAACAACAATGAAAATTTTATCGATGGTCCTATTGTTGTGTAAATTGGCAAGACACTTAAGACCTTTGCATTTGCACAATCTTGATAATTCTGTTTGCACTTCTGTAATGAATTTGAGCCACAAAAAGGCGAAATTCCAATTGATTTAACTTCTGTAACAAGACGGTTGAATTCTTCCAAAATTTGAAAAATTTCTGACTTTATGGGTTAAAATATGGTGCACAAACATTGAAAAACATCTGAGCCTTCACTTCAGAGGTGTCCTAGAAATGCCCCAGGCCTTTGCCAAGACATAGTGCTGTATTACTGTGGGGTCTAATTATAGAGAGGCTGCAAACTGTCTACAGTGATGTAACGGCTCGCCTCTAAACACTTCTCCTGTGTCTGTCTTTCCAGTATTACTGTCTCTGTTTTACAATTATAGTCTTTAGGTGTCATGGGAAGATAATGATAATTCAATTCAAGTTTATTTATATAGCACGTTTAAAATAACTTCAGCTGACCAAAGTGCTTCACATAAAAGTCAACAAAAAACAAATATACGGATAACACAATATATAGGAACAGAACAATAAAACACCAAGATATTCTGTGTAGCTGGTGTTAAATGCCAGGGAGAAGAGGTGGGTTTTCAGTTTAGTCTCAAACTGTTAAAGACTGAGAGGATCTGACAGGAAGAGGGCGCTGTTCCATAGTCCGGGCGCTGCCACGGAAAAGGCTCTGTCACCTCTGGTCTTGAGCCTGGCTTTGGGCACAGCAGCAGGAGCTGGTCAGCTGACCTCTGACCTCAGGGCTCTGGGTGGAGTATAGGGCTGCAGTAACTCCCTCAGATAAAGACGACCCTTAGAGTGACACATTTAAAGAGGACCCATAAAGACGACCTTAGAGTGACACATTTAAAGAGGACCCATAGAGTGACACATATTTAAACACAAGAACATTTTGAATTGACCCGATATGAAACAGGAGCCAGAGCAGGTTCCACAGGGGTGATGTGTCGCATCTCTTAGTTTGTGCCTCAGACGAGCTGTAGTGTTCTGGACGTTCTGTAGGTGTTGCAGGGAGCCCTGGTCCAGACCCACAGCCAAAGAATTACAATAATCCAGACGCCACGTTACGAGTGTGTGGATTTTGCTTTTTCCGTCGCACTGTCAGGTCTAAGAGGACCTTACGCTGTCAGGCCCAAGCAGAGGTTTAGTTTGGCCAAACACCACAATCTCAGTTTTATAATGGATTTTAAAAGCACTTTTTTTAATCTGTTTTCAGAAAATAATACAACTAAATGTTAAGTTCTAAGCCACACCAAAAAATAACTGAGTAGGAAAAAAAACCTTATATTTAACAGTGTTCACATTTAGGAGTTTGGACAGAATTAACGAGAGTATTGTGAAGTTTGCAGAATTTGAATATCTGCTATAGTTTATAAGAAAACGAAATAGAAAAAATAAAAATGGAATGTTATAAACTTCTGAATATTGTTATCGAGACAACACAAAAATTCATTTATTTTTGTCAATATCACCCCCACTTTCCATTATATTGGTGTGGTTCTATATCAGACCTGTAACTCCCAAATGGTCTTGTCTCGATGGAGATACTATTGCTTCGTCGGGAAAGCAGATTAAATGTATCTTATGTCCGTGGAGACAAACAGGTGACACCACCAGGCCAAATTACAGCTCAGATCTGTGGAGTGGTGATCTAACTCGTGATAATTAAGAATGCATATTTGTCAGGGTGTTGTTTAGGAAGAAAATGCCCTGTAACCATAGACTGTATCTATATAAATGCACTTCCGGCTCCATCGACTCACTTTCTATTGAAAAACTGTGGCTCCTCTCTCTGTAACTGCTGCTGTCAGACTCGTCATTTTGGTCTTAAAATGTTCGTTTAAACCCGCGCTACATGATTCTGGTGTTTTTATTTTGTTATTGTGTCCATAAATCAAAATATGAACATTAATAACAGACAAATCAGTTGCCGCCTTTCTCGTTAGCAACAGGTTTGATTGACAGCGTTGCTAAGCACCCGCTCCCTGCTAAACCAGCGGTGCGGGCGGGAAGGGGCGTTACCTTCAACAGCCTCGCTCCGGATTGGCTCTTTGGTTGCTATGATACTCGCGCTCGAAATTCCAAATATGAAACTCTGCTCCGAATTGGCCGCTGTAACCGCTCCGGCCTCGACGAGCTTCATTTGACCGGAGCCGAACGCTGTGGGCGACGTCACGCTCGCTTAGTCCACTTCTTTGCACAATCTATGCCTGTAACTGTAAAACATTCCAGGCAAACCGACATCTCCTTGGAGACAAACAGGTGATAGACGCTTCACAGGAAAAATTCCATAGTGCGTCTTTACTTGCACGTTTGGCGCGCTGGTCTCCACAATGTGACCTCTGGAGAACACTGGTCTCTCTGCTCCGAGCTCAGACCACAGCTGTTCAGCACCACTTGACTTTCCCCACAACAATATTCTTGGAGACCGCTGCCACTTTTGTTCCTGTTCAAAGACACATTTGTCAAACCGTTAGCCCGTTAGCCCGCTCACATTACTCCCCTCTCTTTGTTGTGTGGTCTCTCGCTCTCGTTGACAAAAATGAACTCATACAGTTGAGGATTGGTTTTCACATAGAGCAGTTTATTATCATGACAGATTCTTGGATTTTATTTTCTAGGTTTGAACAGAGCTGAGTATCAATCTCATTTTACAGCAAACAGTTACTGAAGAGGTTCTAGGTTCTTTCTCGACCTTGTAAAATTAGCCGTTTAACTGTCGGATTGAAGTTTTGTTTGTTATTTTGGTTTACGCTTAACATCTCCGCAATTAATGGGTCTATCCACGTGAAACAAAAAACACAATTGGCACAAAATTCCATGTTTCATCTGTCAGAGCAAAACATTTTTTCACAATAGCTTCCGAAAGTGGTGCCGTTTTTCAACCCCAAAGACGTGATTGTTGTCAGCTGGAGGGAGTATAAGCCAAAACACGCAACTCTGTGGAGTCGATCTCAAACAATTCACATCATAACTTTGGATATTTCTCTCCTATCAATGTAAAAACGTGCGCAACTCCTCAGCTAAGGTCCTGACACGTTACCCCAGCAGTATTAAAGGATGGGTCAAATGCAGGGGATCGATTTTTCCACGTGAACAATAATTAACATATGCATCTAAATTGTGTGACTTTATACTTTTCAGAGAGTGGTAGATTCTGTGAAGTTGACTACATTTAGAAATAGAGATGGTAAGATTATTCGGTTTAGTGGCTCTGTGCACAGTAGCGCCCGGCAACCTCACCGTTAGCATCACTACTTCCTGCACAATTGTGTTTCTATGTTTTTTTTTTTTGCCGAGTCACGCTAAAATGAGTAAATGTCACTGACAACATGTTAAACACTACACAAATAAAATGAATACTTCACCAGACGACACTTCTGTGTTTAGAAAGAGGCATGTTTGTGTCTCAACGCTAACGCTAATGCTAATTTTGAGACATAATAAATACCACCACAAACTGAAGTATTTTACATATAGGCCTAAAAATAATTGTGTAGTCTTTATTTTTATTCATTTGAGTTTTAATAGGTTGTTTATTTTATGTTTTCCGATTTGAGTAAAAGTGTCTCAAAGTTAGCGCTGAGACACAGTGAGCTAGCTAGCGTGCTACTGTGCACAGAGGCTATTGATAAATGTCATTCTTCAGGTGACAGTGTAACTAAAGAACTAAAACAATAATAATCTTGAACATTTTTAAGTTAAATAAAGTCACTTAAATCGAACCTGAAAGTGAAGTGCTTTTTATATTTTTGTTTTAAGTCACATTATCAGAGTTTTATTGGTGACACAGACCTATGAGAAACAGAAACACATTAGAATGAAAGTGATTTGACTGTTGTTTCGGGGATGGGGTCAGACATCGTGCTGTTTCTTCTCATATTATATCTCTATGACATTTCGCCCTCTCTGTTCAGAAAGTTTTCATTTCGATAAGGGGAACTTTCCCGTCAGTTTGTATTTGATTAAACCCCGGCGTGTGGCCCCCCTGGTGTCTCTTCTTGTGGACAGCTGCTGGGGCCGGCGTGCTCTGCATTTGTGAGCTCCGTACGTACACACACACACACACACACACACACACACACACACACACACACACACACAACACACACACACACACACACACACACACACACACACACGTTGTGTTTCCGTACTTCCTGGGGACATTACGTTAACTTACATTCTTTTCCGGGAGAATGATCCTAACCTTAACCATAGTCACTACTTGCCTAATCTTAACCTGAACCTATTTTAACCCAGTGTTGAACTTTTAATTATCTTCTTGATCTAATAATAAAGACTTTAGATGTAGGGAACGTGATTTCTGTGCCCATAAGGAAGGCAGATTCCTGTGATGTGAGTGTGTACAGTTTTTGGTGCCCACAGTGCGATACAAACCCGTCCGCACACACATACACCGCAGGGTCATAAGTCACGTTTGAGCTCCGCCCTCCCCTCGCGGACGCACACATGCAGCGCGTCATTGTATCTGTTGTTACGAGCTCCACCCAGTTGGCCCCTCGCGTCTTGGCTTTCTCCTCCGGTCCCTGGACGTCGCTCCTCTCTCTCTCCCGTCTGCGCAGCTGTATGTCAGCTGTCCTCTGTCCCGTCCGCTCGGGCGAAGCCCAAACACACGGGGCCTGTGGGACGCGCCGGCCCCTCTGCCTCCAGCTGTCTCTGCTGTCTCTGAGCTGGTCTCGTCAGGCTCTGGCTCTTGTCCGCGCCGCTCCACCACTGGAAGCCTTTGTCTAAGTGTTTAAAGTTAAATATGATACTTGAGTTTGGGGGACATTAGCCTGGCAGCTCTTCCTTTCAGCTTGAGTCTCGGAGATGGGCTCGCTGCCCCGTCAAGTGCGGTGGAGATCCAGTGTTTGTACTGAGAGTCTCGTGTCGTTTTCACACAGGCCGATGGCTCTGGGGAGCGACCCCAGTGGCACTGGATTTAATTATGTTTACTTTACTTTACTTTACTTTACTTTACACCGCGCATCATTCACCCCAAACACCACGAGCCACGTGAGAGTCCATCAGCCGATCAAAGAACTTATTTCTATGACAACGGGCTTCAAACGGAAAGAGCCTCATGAACACGCACACTTCCCCTAGAGGCGGTGCCTAAACACACCGTGAGGGTGACAGCAGAGAAGAAGCTTTCTGAGCGACACACAGACAGACCCAGGCTCAGCTGCGCAGACAGACCCAGGCTCACCTGCGCAGACAGACTCAGGCTCACCTGCGCAGACAGACTCAGGCTCAGCTGCGCAGACAGAGGCAGGAGGAGACTGTTGCTGATATTTAGTTGATCCAGGTTCCCTTGTCAGATGTCCAGACTGTGTGGGTCAGTCTGAGGTCGGCCGCACTCGCCCTGCTCCAGAGCGGAGCGAGTGGAGCTGTACCTTACTTTACCTTCTAAGCTCTGGCAGAGAAGCTCCGATCACAGACAAAACGTCTTTGTGAATGAAGTATAGAAAACACGCAGACGCATGTTGTCTACCTCTCCCCAATCACTCCTCTTATTGGACAGCGTCTGTCTCTGTTTGAGTGGCAGATGGATTTGACCAATCACAATGAAGCGTGTACTCTAAGAAGAAGCTGCTTTTGCATGAACCCAATAATTCTCTCTCTCTTTCTCTCTCTCTTTGTCTCTCTCTTTCTCTTTTTCTTTGTCTTTGTCTCTCTCTCTCACTCTGTCTCTCTCTCTCTTTCTCTCTCTTTCTCTCCCTCTGTCTCTGTCTCTCCCTCTCTCTGTCTCGCTCTCTGTCTGTTTCTCTCTCTCTGTCTCTGTCTCCCTCTCTTTCTCTCCCTCTCTCTCTGTCTCTCTGTCTCTCTCTCTCTGTCGCTCCCTCTCTCTCTGTCCTGCTCTCTGTCTCTCTCTCTCTCTCTCTCTCTTTCTCTGTCTGTCTCTCTCTCCTTGTTTCATTCTCTCAGTTTGTTTCTGATTCAAAATGCAGAGTTATTTCCTAACCACTCGTCGTCTGATGTGACGGGGCTGTAGATGTAGAAGTTGCAGTAGTCGTAGTAGTTGCCCTAGTTCTTGAAATCTGCCTTTGTTTCCGTCCTTTGTTCTTCTTCGTCTGTGGTGCTGTTCATTATTTAGCCTGGCATCCACAGTTGAAACGGATGAACACGAGGCTCTGTAGCTCTGGAGTTACTGATGAAGACGTATTGGACCGGAGCCGGGTCGGAGCTACATGTTCAACGTGCAAATGAACCACGTGTTTTGAATCCAACGTCTCTTAAATAAATGTAAAAAAAATACTGTTTTTTTTATACAAACTATTGGCCCTATATCTGATTTTTACTGTCTTAAAAACGTGAAAAACAGAACCAGTTCATTCAAGTTATTCCTCACTTACCTTATACATTCAGACCGTCCCAGTTATTCACAGCGATGAGTTTATAAGCGCTTTTCACAACTTTCAGAGACCAGGGTTTTGCCACGACAGTAAAGCTAACAACAGCTAGCATGCTAACCATAGACTGTATATATAAATGGACGTAGCTAACCCGCTAATCGCCGCGTTCCAAACAGAAAGAGATCATAGGCTGCGCTTCCGGCTCCATCAACTCTGGCTCCAATTTACTTCACATTAGAAAACTGTCGCTTCTCTCTGTAACTGCTGCTGTCAGACTCGTCGTTTTGGTCTTAAATATTCGTATTAACCCGCTCTACATGATCCCGGCGTTTTTATTTCGCTATTTTGTCCGTAAATCAAGATATGAACATTAATAACAGACAAATCGGACGCCTTCTTTCCCCGAGGTCGCTCCCGGTAGCGTTAGCAACAGGTTTGATTGACGGCGTTGCTAAGCGCCCGCTCCCTGCTAAACCAGCGGTGCGGGCGGAAAGGGGCGTTACCTTCAACAGCCTCGCTCCGGATTGGCTCTTTGGTTGCTATGATACTCGGGGTCAGAATTCCAAATAGGGAACTCGGTTTGATGAGCTTCGTTTGACCGGAGCCGAACGCTGTGGGCGACGTCACACTCACTTGGTCCACTTCTTTACACAGTCTGTGATGCTAACGCGCACTTCCTGATTCTCTCACAATGAAACGCTTGATAAATGGATGCAGACGCCACGCAGCAGGCTTATTTTGACCTCAAGAGCTGCTTATAAAATGTATCTGTGCTGGGGCGAGGCGATTTTTTTCCTCAAATATATGGGAAAAAAATCAGATCTAAGTCTTTTAACTACATTTTTATCTTATCTGGTTTCTATTCTACTTGCTTTTTCTAGAGGGGAAACAGTAACTGACGTGATAGAGCCATCATTTTGTAATCTGGAGGTTGGTGGTTCGATCCCGGCGCTCACTGTTGCATACTGTTGTCTGCGGGTTTGGTTAGAGAGGCCATCGGCGCAGATCGGCGGCCATGTTTCAGTCAAGCAGCCCCGGGGCAGCTGAGGGCCCAAGTTTCATCTGGAGTTAATAATTAATGTGAATCATAATGAGCAGCTTAATGATGAGCAATTTGACCTGGAGTGCACTTTTTATCGCACTCAAACTCTATATAAACCCACTGCATTATTAATGGACTTTTTAAGATTGTATTTATTGCGTTGACTTTATACAAGCAGTTTCCTAAGTTTGTTTGTGTCTAAATTAGGCTGTCAGTTACACAAAACTGACTCTTGTGATGTCATGAAGTGGTAGTTTTCAAGTTAACAGCTACTTTTTACCTTTAGTTCAGTAGAGATCGGCAATTCCAGGGCTGAAATCATCCAAATGATTCTAGTGAAGGTGTGTGGAGTTTAAAAACACAGTGGAACACTTTGTGTATTGCCACATGATGACATCACAAGGTGGATTGGAGTGTTTTCTGTTTGAGAGAAGAACTCAGCCTAAATATGCAGCGTTTGTGTGTTAAACATGTGTGAATGAAACAAAACACAACTCCAGGTCTGTTTGTGACGAGGAAACGACATTAGAACAGATCAGAAAATAAACAGGTCTGTTGTGACGAGGAAACGACATTAGAACAGATCAGAAAATAAACTCATATGGGACTTTGGTATCGAAATCAAGTTTGAAATGTTTGTATCATGACACTAGTCTAAATGAATCTTGTTTTTCTCTCTCTCCCTCTCCCCCTCCCTCT
>KN473084.1:6289-27646 GCA_000787095.1 Periophthalmodon schlosseri
CACGACGCTGCCGAATCCTAGGAGTATCACCGATTAACAAAATAAAACTGGCGAAGGAAGTACAGAGCAGTGATGTAATGTGGTAATACAGGAAGTGCTCCAGAGTGTTTTTAAACTCCATACACCTTCACTAGAATCATTTGGATCATTTCAGCCCTGGAATTGCCAATCTCTACTGAAAAGGAGCTGTTAACTTGAAAACTACCATCTCTTGACATCACAAGGTGGAACAGAGCATTTTGAACTTTAGAGATGTAGATAGACTAATAATAAAGGGTTACTCAGTATGTGTGAATGAAACAAAACACAACTCCAGGTATGTTTTTGAGGAGGTAACAGCATTAGTACATGGCTTAAAGCTCACAAGAGTCCAGTTTGTTTAATATAGAACTTTTAAACTGATGAAGTTCATGTTTTGTTTTGTGTTAGGTCAGATCAGACTGGACATGTCCCCTCTCCATGACACTCCTCAGGCTTGCTTGTCTACAGAGCTTATCCCTCTCATCCCGGCGGCTGAGAAAACCATTCGACCTGTAAAAGAGGTGCTGGAGTTCCCGTCCAGCGAAGTCTACGTCCCCCATAACATCTACAGGTCAGTGATTCGAATGCAAGATTTGGCCTTTATATAGCATATTGGGCATTGGTTGAGCGGTCAGATCCCCTGACCCACAGGATGGCAGTGCGATTCCAGATCCCACAGATGAATGCTGTTGTTGTGTCCTTGGGCAAGACCACAGACTATATAAAGAAGTGGACTAAGTGAGTGTGATGTCACCCCCGTTTGGCTCCAGTCAAATGAAGCTCATTGAGGCTAGCAGTTATAGGGGTGAATTTGAAGCCAAGCTCTGACTGCGAGTATCATAGCAACCAAAAAGCCAATCCAGAGCGAGGCTGTCGAAGGTAACACCCCTTCCCGCCCGCACTGCTGGTTTAGCAGGGAGCCAGTGCTTTGCAACGCTGTCAATCAAACCTGTTGCTAATGCTAGTGGGAGCGACCTTGGGGAAAGAAGGCGCCTGATTTGTCTTTTATTAATGTTTATATCTTGATTTACTGACACAATAGTGAAATAAAAACCCCAGGATCATGTACAGCTGGTTAATACAAACATTTTAAGACCAAAATGACGAGTCTGACAGCAGCAGAAGACCAAAAGCCGAGTCTGACAGCAGCAGTTGCAGAGAGAGGGGCCACAGTTTTTACATAGAAAGTGAATTGGAGCCAGAGTCGATGGAAACAGAAGCGCGCCTATGTTCTCTTCCTATCTCGAACACGGCGCCTAGTGCTTTAGCTATGTCCATTTATATATACAGTCCATGGCTTTAACTGCTAGATACTGTATCTTTACTGCGGTTTCTGTGGTGATAGATTTAACCCTTCCTATCTTAAACATGTTTGCATTATGTAATACTTATATTTGAACAGCCTCAAATGTAAATAGTTTTAAGAAACAAAAGCACGGCTGAAGGTGTGAACAGGTCCGTCTGCTCGGGTCATGTGACTCCAGGAATGAGCTGCGAAACCCAAAAATATTACTCCAGAGGCTTGTTGCGTCATCACTATTTCAGATCTATTTCTAAGCATTTTTGTTCAGTGCGGGTTTCCAGTCATGAAGTGTGGAAACTGGGGCTTTCTACAGTTATTTCTATACATGTTTTTTATTGGGCCAGTACTTGAACAGCTTCTGGTTTACAATAATAACCAAACCTTCATTACCTGTGTAGCGTTAATTATTATTTAGGCCCATAGACTGTATAAAAAAGTGGACTAAGTGACTGTGACGTCACCCACAGCGTTTGGCTCCAGCCAAATGGAGCTCATCGAGGCTAGCAGCTGTAGGTAGGTTTCAGATGACATCACAACATTCTATCTGCCAATAATATTTAATACAGATGGAGGGCAGCTTAAGTTAATATTGTTAAAATACTGATTTGTGTTGTAACACAGTGAGTTCTTGGGTCTAGTCATTGATAGAAATGATCAGGTTCAACATTTGTGCATTTACCTTTGGATATTTCATGGCAAAGTACAATGTAATTAATAGAGAAATCTGCCTCTTGCGCTCCCATCTGGGAGTATGACATCATCACATTCTAGAATCTGAAAACCACCCAGTTGTTTTCATCTTTCATTTGGGCTAAAAGTGAAACTGGCTTGTAACTGTTAGAGGCTTTAGAATGACAAAAAAATTAGGACCGTTGCCATAGCGATTAACAATTTAAAACAAAATATATCCTTTTTTTTTTTTTTTTAATAAATGTTGCATATGATAAATAGTCACGTTTTTAATATAGAGCTTTTCCACTTTCAAGGCTCAAAGCGCTTTACGTCAAGGAACCACTCACCCATTCACACACATTCGATCTCATGATTGTCTATGTCTAAAAACTGGCTGCAGTAGAACTGAAATGGTAAAAAAAGCTTTTGGTTAGTTTGCTTCCCAAAAATGGAATACATTTCAAGGACATGCAAAACTGGATAGATTGGTGCCACTAATGCACTTTAATCACTTTAAACATGAGACATATGAACAGGTTCAAACTATGTAAACTCTTGCTGATATCATCACTAGAGGAATGTGTGGTATTCACCCTTGTATTTTCATGGCATTCTAAGTGTTATTCATAATCATAGTAAGTCTGAAGGCAGTTTGTTTGATTTGGCTGCACGGCTATTCAACAAACGACTGTGTGGCAATGGTGCCATCTAGTGACTGAAAGTGGAAGTGCGCTGTACTCTGTTAAATGGCTTCTCTTGAATATAAAACATGATTATTTCAATATAAAGCCATGTTTGTGACTGTAATGATCTGTACTCATTGCACTGCTTTTGAAAAATAGATGTGAAATATAACTTTTTAAACATATTACACATGTTACATACATACACAACACATAGGTGCAGATCTGGTGGGGTTTCTTGTGGTGAAAGCTCATAGTTTCAATTTTCATTGCGTTTTAAGGCTCAAAAACTGTCTTAATTTCCTTAGAACGAAACGTATTAATCGGTCAATGGAGTTTCAACCGGTCACAATTTTTATTTGTAGATTAATTATTTTATTTAAATTATGAGGTTTTGTATGGGACAACAACGGAAAGGATATTGGTATTGGTATTTTTTGGTATTTATCTGAAGAAAGTCAGATTAAACTTATGATTACCAAGTTTAACCTGACTTTATATAAATACACGGTTTCCTAGTTCTTTTTTCTGAATAAAGAGTAGTTTCTGCATGAACTCCCCCTGCAGGTGTAGTCTTGTGAGTGCAGTTTGGGTCAGATCATAGACTGTATATATAAACGGACATACCTAACCTGCTAGCCGCCACGTTCCAAATAGGAAGTGATCGTGGGCATGCTTCTGGCTCCATTGACTCTGGCTCTAATTCACTTTACATTGAATGGTTTACATTGTGGCCCCTCTCTCTGTAACTGCTGCTGTCAGGCTCGTCATTTTGGTCTTAAAATGTTTGTATTAACCTGCTCTACATGATCATGAGGTTTTTATTTTGCTATTGTCTCCGCAAATTCTTTCCCCGAGGTCACTTCTGCTAGCTTTAGCAACAGGTTTGATTGACAGCGTTGCTAAGCGCCCGTTCTCTGCTAAACCAGCAGTGCAGGCGGGAAGGGGTGTTACCTTCAACACCCTTGCTCTGGATTGGCTCTTTGGTTGCTATGATACTCGCGATCAGAGTTCCAAATATGGAACTCAGCTCCAAATTTGCCCCTATAACTGCTACCCTCGATGAGCTTCATTTGACTGGAGCTGAACGCTCATTTAGTCCACTTCTTTATACAGTCTATGTTTCTGCATAAATAGATGTTTTAGATGAACTCCCCCTGCAGGTGTAGTCTCGTCAGTGCAGTTTGGGTCAGATACACAGAGATATGGAATGGAACACCCCCTTTTTAGTCAACCAATCAAATGGCAGGACACATATTTAGCCCAACAAGAATTTCTTTAGTCGACTACAGCCCTAACATTTTGATATTTTACATATCGTACAAAGCAACGTAAAGTAGTTTTGATATTTTTCTGTTTTTCTCCATAGGAATCTGCTGTTTGTGTATCCTCAGAGGCTCAACTTTGTGAACAGGTTAACATCAGCTCGAAATATCACCATCAAAATTCAGTTCATGAGTGGAGAGGACCCGACCTGCTCCATGCCAGTATGTTCAAAAGACTGACTGTTTTGTTCACATTTGAAGTAATTCAAATATTAAACTGTTTCTTTTGTTTCAGGTCATATTTGGGAAATCGAGTGGTCCAGAGTTTGTTCGTGAAGTCTACACACCGGTGACCTACCATAACAAGCAAGTCTTTTATAATACTCATACAATACATCGTTTTAGGCTGCATTCACACATACACCACGACTAAACTGGGACGAAACTAGGACTAAACTGGGACTTAGCCAAAAATTAGACCTGGACTCATAGGCTGTACAAAGATGTGGATTGAGTGAGTGTGACGTCACCCACAGCGTTCGGTTGCAGTCAAATGAAGCACATTGAGGCTAGCAGTTTTAGGGGCCAATTTGGAGCTAAGTTCCATGTTTTGGAACGCCGACCGCGAGTATCATAGAAACCAAAGCGCCAGTCTAGAGTGAGGCTGTTGAAGGTAATGCCCCTTTCCGCCCATATTGCTGGTTAGCAGGGAGCAGGCGCTTAGGAACGCTGTCAATCAAACTTGGACACAATAGCGAAATAAAAACACCAGGATCACGTAGAGTGGGTTAATACGAACATTTTAAGACCAAAATGATGAGCCTGACAGCAGCAGTTACAGAGAGAGGGGCCACAGTTTTTCAACAAAAAGTGAATTGGAGCCAGAATCAATGGAACGCTAGCGGGTTAGCTATGTTTTTTATATATACAGTCTATGCTTGGACTAGACCTGGACTAACCCAAGACTAGAACAGGACCAAACCAAGTCTACATCAGGACTAAACTTCCAACCAGGCAAGCCAAGTTCATTTGAAGAGCACAATTTGTGCACAAAGTAATTCAAAGTGCTTTGCAGAACAACAAAAGATTCATTGAAATCACCATAGAAACAAACAAAAACATTATAAAATTAACTTAAAAAGAGATGAATGCACAATAAGACCCTTCAGTCATATGCACAGCTAAACAACCGTTTTGAGCCTGGATTTGAACATAGTTGGAGCAGAGGCCTGTGTCACATCTTCAGGGAGACCAGACCAGCAGGGTGGCGGCAGATGTTTTTGGTTGGAGGAGCCGTGGGGGCGTTCTTCAGTGGGGAAACTCACTTAACATGTTAATTTAGAGCCTTTTATGGATGCGACCCCTACCCCCTACGTTTAAATGTAGTTGGCTCCTGTAGTGATTTACAAAACTTGTAAATAGTAGTCTCATTTTGAACATTTTGAACATTTTAGTCAAGTTTGGATGTGTTATGAAAGTGGGGCAGAGTTCTTTGCTGGAGCTATGGGGATGCATTGGGCATTCTAAGGGAGACCCCTAAAGCCCCTCCCCTCTGGCACTGCTCTTCTGCAAACCCAGTGTAAACGCAGCCTTAACAGTACCTCAGTAACACTTTGCTTTGTAAATGTCATCTCTTGTGTTTCTCACCTGTGTCTGTGTTCTATGTTTCTGCTCAGGTCTCCAGACTTCTATGAGGAGGTGAAAATAGCTCTGCCCGCTCGCCTCACGGAGCGACATCACCTGCTCTTCACCTTCTACCACATCAGCTGCCAACAGAAGCAGAACCAGAGCGGGAACTGTGAGACACTCATTGGATACTCGGTACTACTATTACTACTCTACTTTAAAAATGTACATTATACATAAAAAAGTACCATAGACTGTATATATAAATGGACATAGCTAACGTGCTAGCCACTGCATTCCAAATAGGAAGTGATCATGAGCGCGCTTCTGGCTCCATCGACACTTTACATTGAAAAACTGTGGCCCCTCTCTCTGTAACTGCAGCTGTCAGGCTCGCCATTTTATTCTTAAAATGTTCATATTAACCCGCACTACATGATCCTGGTATTTTAATTTCACTATTGTGTCCGTAAATCAAGATATGAATATCAAAAAGACACAAATCAGCTTGTTTCTTTCCCCGAGGTCGCAACAGGTTTGATTGACATCGTTACTAAGCGCCCGCTCCCTGCTATACCAGCAGTGCGTGCGGGAAGGGGCGTTACCTTCAACAGCTTTGCTCCAGATTGGCTCTTTGGTTGCTATGATACTCGTGGTCGGAATTCCAAATATGGAACTCCAAATTCACCCCTATAACTGCTAACCTTGATGAGCTTCATTTGACTGGAGCCAAATGCTGTGTGTGACGTCACACTCACTTAGTCCACTTCTTTATACAGTCTATGAGCAGTACAATACAATATTAATATGTATTTGGTATGTTGAAATGAGAATTCTGTTTTTTCTATATTTCAGTGGCTTCCCATGCTCCAGAGCGATCGGCTGCAGGCGGGTCAGTTTTGTCTGCCCATTGTTTTGGATCGACTCCCAATAAACTATTCCCATCACCCCCCAGAGGTACACAGAGCCAGCTGTATGTACTGTATGTCTATGCATTTACAACCAGTGCCCATAGACCAATTACTGTGGCTATGGGCAAGACACCTTACATGTATTTGAATGATGTCTGCATGGTGGAGGTTGGGGGCAAAGACTTCAGTTAGTCTATACCAGGGCAGCTGTGGTTATAAGGTGAAGTATTACAAGTGTGGGGTGAAAATGTGGTATTGTTGATGTTTCTCAACAAAAACAAAAATAAATGTTTAACTCAGAGGATTTTGGAGAGGAGCAGCTGAGGTGGCTCGGGCATCTGTTCCTCCCTGGGGAGATGTTCATGTCCCACCGGGAGGAGGCCCCAGGGAAGACCCAGGACACACTGGAGGGACTATGTCTCTCAGCTGGCCTGGGAATGCCTTGGGGTCACACCGGAGGAGCTGAAGGAAGTGTCTAGGGTGAGGGAAGTTTGGGAATCCCTGCTTAAACTGCTGCCCTGCAACCCAGCCCCTGATAAGCGGAAGAAAATGGTTGAATGGATGTTTAACTGGAGGCATAAAAACATATGAATAATATTTTTTTCCTCATTTTGCAGAAACTCCCTCCTCAAGTTCCTCCAGTCAAATGGATGGAAAGTCATAAGGGACTTTTTAATCTTGAGATCCAGGCTGTGTCGTCTGTTCATACTCAGGTACTACTCCAAACAAACAACTAGTATTAGGGACTCACCGATCCAATACTGGTATCAGATATCGGTTTCTAAATATTCTGACCGCAAGTGTCATAGCAACCAAAGAGCCAATCTGGAGCCAGGCTGTTAAAAGTAACGGCCCTGCTAAACCAGCAGGCGGGCGCTTAGCAATGCTGTCAAATAAACCTGTTGTTAACACTAGCGGGAGCGACCTCGGGGAAAGAAGGCGTCTGATTCGTCTGTTATTGATGTTCATACCTTGATTTATGGACACAATAGCAAAATAAAAACACCAGAATCATGTAGAGTGGGTTAATACGAACATTTAAAACCAAAATGATGAGTCTGGCAGTAGCAGTTAGCAACAGCAGCAACAGAGAGAGGGGCCACAGTTTTTCAATGTAAAGTGAATTGGAGCCAGAGTCGATGGAGCTGAAAGTGCGCCCATGATCATTTTATATATACAGTCTATATCGGAAATGAAAAGCTGGACCGGTGCTTCCCTAACTTATATAATCCAGCACCTGTGTTTTGAATGTGTTTGTTTACATTCGGCACATTCACACTCCAGGATAACCACTTGGAGCGGTTCTTCACCTTGTGTCACGCTCTGGAGGGTGGGGCCACGTTTCCTCTGAGACTCCGAGACGAAAAGATCCCAGAAAACAAACTGGAGCACGAGCTCAAACTCAGCATCATCTCCCTGTCCTCCTCCAGCCTGGAGCCTCTGGTCAGCTTCCTCCACCTGGTGCTGGACAAGCTCTTCACTCTCATCATGCAGCCAATGGTCATTGCCGGGCAGACGGGTGAGCCGTCCATCAGGGCTGGACTTAAAGGGGATTATAATAGATTTTTATATGGTTTTAATTTAATGATGGTACTCTCTCATCATTAGTTTATTTGATTTGTGCGTGTTTGAGTAATCCTGCATTGTCTTGCATTTGAAGCTTGAGTGCTAAAAGAAATGCTGTTTTCCCCTACCCCCTATCTCTGCCCTCTCTGCTTCTTATATATATCATTAAAGTTGAGTTCTCTGTCTCCTACACGTCACATCACAATTGTGACAAAACTAAAGCCGAACTTAACCTATACTAGACCAAGAGTAAACCAGGACTAGATCAGGACCAAACACAGTCCATATTAGGGCTAAACCCGGGTTCAAACTGATGCCAAAGCAGGACAGGTGTGAACTCAGACTAAAAACAGGGCAGTGTTACATGAATATAGCATTATTTACTTTATAAACTCACAGGGGCCATCTCTAATAGTTTTCCAAGTGTTACTCTAGAACAAGTAATGCCCCATCATCCTAAAACATTGTTAATCCCGGTGTTGCGAGGACAAACAGCTGAACTAATACATCTATAGATTCAACACTGCAAATACCACAACAAAGTGCAAGGTGTTTTAGCTCACAGACAGGGGGCGCTCTTCTGTCCACAGTCCAGTGTGAAGCTGCGGCTCACAGACAGGGGGGCGCGCCTCCTTTTAGAGTCCAGTGTGAGACTGCAGCTCACAGTCAGGGGGCGATTCTCTGTCCAGAGTCGAGTGTGAGGTTGCAGCTCACAGACAGGGGGCACTCAGTGTGCTCAGTGTGCTGTAGCAGGGTTGGAGCACAGGGGGGCAGCAGAGTGACAGTGATGTGCATCAAGTTTAAAATACAGGTTAGCTATTGTAAAAAAAAAAAAAAATCTCTGCATATTAGTTGATCTAATTAACCCCAGATTACAGGAAATGACTTAAATTTACCATCTACAAAATGAGTTAAGATTTTATTCTTTCCCCTAATTAATGGACTAATGCTATAAAGGTTTTAGCAAAAGTACCCAATTTTAGACTATGTATTATATTACTATGTACTGTGAGTGGGGGCAGGGGGGCACCAAAAGAGTGGGGGCATTGCACTGACCAGTTTCCCAAACAGCATGGAGGTATGGGTCAAATGCAGGTGTACCCTTGTCACAGCCTGATTCTGCATGACCCTCTCAAAAGTATCCAAATGGATCACATTTGACATAACTGAATTCTAATTCTACTGTAATATTGTGAAAAGAGCAGTTTGTTTGGTCTGTTATATTTTCCTGCTTTGGTCTGGTCAGCTGGTTAGAACATCAGTGTTTGAACGGTCTGCTTTTGTCCCACAGCTAACCTGGCCCAGATAGCGTTTGAATCAGTGGTGTCCATTGTCAACAGCCTCCACAACAGTCAGGAGCTGAGCCGAGACCAGCAGGGACGGAACTGCCTCTTATCCACATATCTGTACTGGGTCTTCTGCCTCCCTGACCCCCTGAAGGACACACACACCTCAGGTATGAACATCTACAAGCACATATCTGTACTGGGTCTTCTGCTTCCCCGACCCCCTGAAGGACACACACATGTCAGGTATGAACAAGGACACACACACCTCAGGTATGAACATCTACAAGCACATATCTGTACTGGGTCTTCTGCTTCCCCGACCCCCTGAAGGACACACACACTTCAGGTATGAACATCTACCAGCATCTTAAGTATGAACATCTACAAGCGCATATCTGTACTGGGTCTTCTGCCTCCCCGACCCCGTGAAGGACACACACATGTCAGGTATGAACAAGGACACACACACCTCAGGTATGAACATCTTCAAGCGCATATCTGTACTGGGTCTTCTGCCTCCCCGACCCCCCGAAGGACATGCACACCTCATGTACTTCATATATTTGACGTGTTTTGTATGTATATAAAATGTAGAAAGTAGTAAAAAACCAAAACAAAAAACAAACATTGAATGAGAGTGCGTGTCCAAACTTTTGACCATCCCAATAAATAATGTAATAATCTATGTGTTTTTCCTATTTATAATCTCCCCAGGGTCAGGGGGCATGACCTCATCCATAGAGCCGTTTCACTTCAGCACTATGAGCCGGGCCACAGCCGCTTCAGTTGGGTCGATGCTTCTCCAGTCCAGGATGCGCAGCAGCAGTAACCCAGACATCCCAGGTCCCCACGGCTCTGCAGAGGACCAGGAAGTCCAGAGTATTCTGTTAGCCAAGGTAAACAATATGATATCCCGGTACCACGATGATAATAAAAATACTCTTTCTTTAGACAATAGATGTGATTTTCAGCATTAAATGGTAGTGCGTTCTCTTATATTCGCATGTGGCCTTATATCTGTGTAATCTCTCAGTGGTCCAGGTAGGTTCCATAGTGGGCGTATACTAGTCTATGTGGTCTTATACTTGTTCTGATACAGCTCAAGATCATTCTAAAGCTATTCAGGAAAGGTTCATTCCTGTCCTGTGAATGGGACTTTTTCACTCAAATGAGTATCTAGTTTCGATACTAGTTTTAGCATCCATTAGGCGTTGTGGGTGTGTCTTATTATGCCTACAGGGATGGGGAATATGTCAAAAAAATCATATCACGATCACGATTTTGATATAATCACGATTCATGTTGTCTTGGTGTCTCTTATACAGTCTTTAAGAGGAAACTTAAGCTATCTACTGTTTCTGAACTCTTACTCTTCACTGTGATTGGTCAAATCCACCTGTCACTCACTCAGAGCAGACGAGGCTGACCAATAGGAGGAGAGGATGGTGGAACGTGTCTGTTTTTGACCATAAAGCTGTGTTTAACAAAAAAATCAGGGAATCTCGATATGGATATTTGACAAAAACAGCAGACAGTCATAGGGATGAGATCACAATTCCATTTTTATCCCCATATGACTCAGCTCTAACACCAAACATTTTTACAGCTGCTTGTACAGCTGCTATCTCTATATAGAATATTTGAGTAGGCCAGTGGATAGGTAAATTGTTGTCTTAATCAACAAATAATTTTATTTAGATTATAATTCTTTATATGGAACAATAGCAGAAAGGAGACGTGAGTGAGTGAGCTGAAAATTTGGTATTTTTTGGTATTTAATTGTAAAAAGTCAGATTAAACTCATGATTCACAAGACTTTATATTATTATTGTTTCCTAGTACTTTTTACTGTATAAATCAATATTTTTGCATGAGCTCCCCCTGCAGGTGCAGTCTTGTGAGTACAGTTTGGGTCAGATACACAGGGATACAGAATAGATTTGAGAGCTTTTGCGACACCGCCTTTTTAGTCGACTAATCGATTGATTTGATATTATACATATTCTCCATAGCGAGTAGTTTTGTACATATAATATTTGAGTAGGCCAGTGGATGGGTAAATAGTTAATCATACACACAAACAGGCTGGAGAAAATATCCCGGCTGCTTCCTGGTGCTCTCACACTACATTAGGTAATGTAATAGGCCGCTCGACAGCTGCTCTAATGAATCCATCCATCTCCTTTAATGTGACGGAGCTCTACGCGTGTGTTGGCAGGTATTTATCACACTCTGGGGACTAACATCTGTACACACACACACACTCATGTCATGTTTACTTGCCTTCCTTATGGGGACAAAACCAGGTCCTCATGACGTAAATCCTTTATTATTACATCAACAGCACGTTATGGTTTAGGTTAAAGTAGCAAAAGTAAATTTAATTCTGGAACTGGGCAAAAATTTTAGAGTGAAGACATTTCGCTGCCCATCACAGCCACTTCTTCAGTTCTGGTCAGATTACTGGTGGACACTGCCTTATATCTATCTGAAGGGAGGAGCTAACTACACTGAAGCTAACACACCTGTTTGCTTAAAGTTTCTGTTATTAGCAGTGTCCACCAGCACGTGGGCAGAACTGAAGAAGCCACTTGGATGTCAAAACGTCTTCCCTGCTATGAAACCTACCTGTACGACTGAAGGAGTACACAGATGTTTTAGGTTAACGTTACGCAACTAGTCTATGGAATACACTCCTGTCTATTTAAAAGCAGTGATGAAATTTGGCATCTTCAAAAAAGAAACTAAATCTTGTATGTGCCACTCATGTTTAGCGTGTTTATACTGTGTTTTTAGCATCTGGTTAAAAGCTCTTTAGGGAGAAGTGCTGTGAATGAGCTCCGGCTATAAGAACTATGAAGCATGGGGCTGCTGTGCTACAATCAGTCAGTGTTCAAATAAACCAATTCCCTATTCTAATGAACCAAATAAATAAACTAAAATGGTGACTATGGTTGTAGTCAGGATCAATCTCCAGGAAATGAATGTAAGTCAATGTAATGTCCCCAAGAGTCACAGAAAACCAACGTGTGTGTGTGTGCAGGGTCACAACAACCCGGGCAGCCGCATGTCTACCTATGTCGAGGGGAACAACCAGAACGCCACAGGAAGCACCAGGCCGTCCAATCGGAAGGTACGAGGAACTACTGAGGAACTATTCTACAAAATATGAGTTTGAAAATAAAACGGCAAAACGTATTCATAAGAGGTCTATTTTTCTATTCTGTTTCTCTCTATTTCTATTTTTTCCCTTATTAAATGTTTCAGAAGTTGTTAATTCTCTTGTAAAAACAGTTCTGCTTTTATATATTTTTAGTTAAGAAAGAAAGGCCCTCTTTGTATCTCCTTTAGTTTTCATAAAATGTAAAACATTAGGGAGGCTGACATCTTTTTTTTCTGAATAATTCTAACTTAATTCTAATTCTATTGGGTTTTAAATAAATTAAACTGTTAAAAGCTCCTTATGTTATCACTTGACTATGTAACCAAAAACACTTCCCACCACTTCCAACCCACTTCCACCAGAGGGTAGTACAACACAGATGTTTGATATTTTGCTCCTCACTCTCAGCTCCTCTTCTGTTTGGCTTCGGATTTATTCTAACTTTCTAATGATGTAATGTAATTTCATAAGTGAATAAACCCTGTGTCTCGCTCAGCTGTTCCACGAGGAGCTGGCCTTACAGATGGTGGTCAGCACTGGAGTCTGCAGAGAGAACTCTTACAAATACGCCTGGTTCTTCTTTGAGCTTCTGGTTTGTATTATAAAATCAAATATATTTAATTTTTAATACTTCAATTATGAATCTTGAGGTTTTACATAATGTTGTTTTTTAATTAAAGGTCCTATATTACATAAAATAGATTCTAATGAGCTTTAAACCATGTTATAATGTTGTTAGCTCCTCAAAAACACATCTTGAGTTGTGTTTTGTTTCATTCACACATGTTTGAGTAGCCCTTTATTATTAGTCTGTCTACATCTCCAAATGATGTCATGAAGTGGTAGTTTTTAAGTTACAGCTCCTTTTACCTTTAGTTCAGGAGAGATTGGCAATTCCAGAGCTGAAATGATCCAAATGATTCTAGCGAAGGTGTATGGAGTTTAATAACACAATGGTGCACTTCCTGTATTACCACATGACATCACAAGGTGGAGTAGAGTGTTTTGAGTTTGAGAGAAGAACTCAGCCTAAATATGCAGGGTTTGTGTGTTGGCTTGGTTTAAAGCTCACAAGAGTCGGTTTTGTATAATATAAGACCTTTAATATTAGTTCATTTAGAATGTAAACATATCTTTTGTGGTCATATTTTGGTAATAAATTGCTGTGAAGATGACCAACACCTAAACTTTTTTTCTGAAATATAAAGATAACTTGTTGATTTGTTTAACAGGTAAAAAGCATGGCTCAACACGTATCCCAACTGGACAAACAAAACGTTCCCCGGAGGAGCCGCTTTTCCGACCGCTTCAAAGACGACATCACCACTATCGTCTCCGTGGTAACAGCAGAGATTTGCACCATTCTGGTCAAACAACAAAAGGTAAATAAAAATAAAGATAATCTCAATCACTGAATATTTGGTTTGTCAACAGCTTCAGCTTCAGGCGCTCGTTCCCTGAGCAGGTGTACATGCTCTGTGTCCTCCAAACAATAGGGAGCTTACACGGCTAATTATGTTTGTCTATGTGGTATCAAAAACACAGCTTGCACAGCTACACACGCAGCCAGATCCAATCAGTGTGCTTTTCTGATTGGGGCTTGTTGATTGCTGTTGTTTTAGGAGGTGGAACAAGCTGAGAAAGTCAACATCAGCCTGGCCTTCTTCCTGTACGACCTTCTGTCTCTCATGGACCGCGGCTTTGTGTTTCTGCTGGTGAAGAACTACTGCAACCAGGTACAAGACTGTAGAGACTTTAAAGGACCCATATGACACTATTTTCTGATCTCTGTTCTAATGTTGTTTCCTCATCACAAACAGACCTGGAGTTGTGTTTTGTTTCATTCACACATGTCTAACACACAAACCCTGCATATTTAGGCTGAGTTCTTCTCTCAAACTGAAAACACTCTGTTCCACCTTGTGATGTCATTATGTGTTAATATAGGAAGTGTTCCACTGTGTTTTTAAACTCCGTACACCTTCACTAGAATCATTTGGATGACTTCAGCCCTGGAATTGCCAATCTCTACTGAACTAAAGGTAGGAATTGCCAACCCTACTGAACTAAAGGTAAAAGGAGCTGTTAACTTGAAAACTACCACTTCATGACATCACAAGGTGGAACAGAGCATTTTGAGCTTTGGAGATGTAGACAGACTAATAATAAAGGGTTACTCAAACATGTATGAATGAAACAAGGTATGGGTATGCTTCAGGTATGGTTTTGATTAGGTAACAAGGTTCTAACAAGGCTAAAAGCTCATAAGAGGCCATTTAGCGTAAGATAGGACCTTTAATAAAAATTAGTCGCAATTAGCAAACCACATACACCAGTGTTTCTTAAACAAGGGTACGGGGCCCTCTGGGGGTACATGAGCTCTAGCCAGGGGGCACTTGGAATGATTTCAGATTTAAAAGAAAGGTGACATCGAATGGTATTTGAATGTAAATTATTATTAATGTAGAATCATTTTGGCATGAGCGTTATTAAAACAAGAAAAAATAATGGTTATAATTGGCATTGTACTAGTAAACAGACTTATAATTACTAAAGAAACACTGGTACTGTTAACAGGGGTTACTGAAAGTATGAGAGAACACTCAGGAGGTAGCACCAGGGGCATCGGACTAATAGGGGGAACTCAGAGTATGAGACAACGCTTAGGGGGTATAAGAGACAAAAAAGGTTGGGAACCACTGATATAGACTACCATAAGCTCTGTGCACAACAGTGCCCTCAACCTCACTGTTAGCCTCACTACTTCCTGTGCAGTTTTATCTCTATGAGGTTTTTACAGAGCCACGTTAAAATGAATAAATATTTAAAGATCAGGCAGTGGACAGGAAGCTGTAGGTGGATGTCACTGACAACATGTTAAACACTACACAAATAAAATGAATACTTCACCAGAGACACTTCTGTGTTTAGAATGAGACATGTTTGTGTTTCATTGTGGCAAACAACACCACAAACAGAAGAATTCTTCATATAAAAATAATTGAGTCATCTTTATGTTAATTAATTTGGTTTTTAATAAGTTGTTTAGTCTATTTTACGCTTTTAATAAAAGTTAGCATAAGCTCTGAGACATAGTGAGCTAGCTAGCTGTGTATATTATATAAAGATAATATAATGTTGTCTGCAGTAAAACAAAATATCACAACTTAACATTTCAGTTCATTTCCAATAGAATGCAACACCTCTACATTTCCCTATATATTTTCTTTGTGATCATTTCTAGATGTCGTCCAAAAGCGTGTCGATGCCCACCCTAATCAGTATGCGTCTGGAGTTTCTGCGGATCCTGTGTAGTCACGAGCACTACCTGAACCTGAGCCTCTTCTTCAGCAGCCCGTCCTCCGCCCCCGCCTCCCCCTGTCCATCCATCTCTTCCCAGGTCTGTCAACACGTCACTCATAATGATGACCTGTCCTCTGACTCCGCCCCCTGCACCACAATAATGTCCAAGAGGGTTTCAAATGTAGGAACAGTTTCTGTATCACGGATCTTTGCAGAGCTTGATCAAAATATATGGTGCCGTGTGTTTTTTTTTTTGTTTGTTTTTTTTTACAACTTTCTACATTTTATATACAGACAGAAGACATCAGATATATGAAGCAAGATATATGGAATTATGTAAACTTGTTTGTATACTGTGTTTGTCCACTGATCCGAAGGTTGGCAGTTCGAATCCCGCTCTCAACATAAACTGACCCACAGGTTGGAGGTACAATTCAAATAAATGCTGTCGTTGTGTCCTTGGTCAAGACACTTAACCCACCTCTCCCCAAACTTTTGTAGTGCATGTGTAAGATTTTGATTTTCATTCCATAAACATGACCCATCTATCTGTCTCTCTAGTTATCTTTCTTTCTATCTATCTACCTTTTAAAAAACTGAGTGCAGGCTACAGTTTCTTTAAATGGACGATTCCTTTAAATGGACGATTCTTACTTTATAATCAGATGCAGACAGTACACAGTGGTCTTATTTTGACCTCAAGAGCTGCTTATACACTATATCTGTACTGGGCAAAGACGCATTTTGCTCAAACACTTGGGGAGAAATCAGGTACAGTGCCTTTAATGTGGCTAAAATATTATGTTTTTCTGTTTGTCCTGCTCTGTGCTTTCTTCATGCTTTGTTTTGCTTAAATCTGGCTGTTAAATAACTCTTCTCTGTGTTTCAGAGTTCTGGCTCGTGCAACTTCCAAGAGCAGCACAGGATCTTGGCTCTGTTTGAACTCTCTCATGAGTTTAAACAGCAGCACTATCTGACCGGTCTGCTCCTGACCGAGCTCAGCGCTGCTCTGGACATGGAGTCAGAGGGGTGAGACACACGCCATTATTAATTAGATTCAGTTCAAGTTTATTTCTATAGCACATTTAAAACAACATATATATATACAGATAACAGGATACATAGGAACGGAACAATAAAACACCTGTATATCCTGTCTAGTGTTAAATGCCAGGGAGAAGAGGTGGGTTTTCAGTCACCCCAGAGTCCTCACTCACATAGACAAGTCGCCATAAAGCCACAGAAGGAAACTAAGCAGTGGAACTAGAAATATTCTGTCTTTATTCACACATAATCCTTCCCTGCATGTTACTGGTCATTTGCCCGGGAAATTGACAGGTGAAAACATTCAGGAAATGAGTTCTGGTTTTGTTCACACACAACCCTGTTGCAGGTAAATTCTCGAGTAAGGCTGTATGTGTGAATGGGACTCAATCCATAGGTTTCAGAATGATGAAAAGTTAGGACTGTTGCCGTAACGATTAACAATTCAAAACTAAATATATCTTTTGAATGGGAAAAAGTCATAAATTTGTGGGTTTCAGCCTCCTGTTTTATGTCGCCATTTTTGAGGACTTTTTCTCATCCAAAAGATATAATATTTAGTTTTGAATTGTTAATTGCTACGGCAATGGTCTCAACTTTTCATCATTCTGAAACCCATTGATAGGTCACGTTTTAGATTCTGATGACATCATAGTTTGAGATGGAGGGCAGGGGCTTGTATAAGTCTATGGGAGATGCAATGTTTTTGGAACAATGTTTCTGAAAATGTATCCACAGAATGTCGAACCTGATCATTATGTGTTTGGGATCGGCTCCACAAACTTGTCATATTAATTGCATGGCTTAAAGTGCTTTCAACGACACGTCTTTGGGGTTGAATAATGGCTCCACTTTCTGAAGATATTGCGAAATATTTTTTGTTTATTTAAACTGACAGAGAAGACATTTGTGCCAGTTTTGTTTCATGTGGATCGGCCAAGTAATTACAGAGATATTAACCATGAACCAAGGCTAAACCAGGGCTAAACCAGGGCTAAACCAGGTTTGTTACACTGAGGATTCTGATCTCTGATCTCCAGGTCAGGTTAAACTACAGGTTTTTAAATATGTTTGGATGTCACATGAACTAGTGTTGTCATGATACTAAAATTTCAAATTTCGATACTAAGGAATTGACTCAATACTCAATACCGATTCCAATACCATGATGATAATAAAAAATACTCTTTCTTTAGACAATAGAATGTGTTTTTCAACATTAAATGGTAGTACTTTGTTTTCTATTCTATTTTTCTATTGGCCTTATATCTGTGTAATCCCTCAGTGGTCCAGGTAGTTTCTATAGTGGTCCATGGGCGTATACTAGTCTGTGTGTCTTATACTTGTTCTGATACAGCTCAAGATCATTCTAAAGCTATTCAGGAAAGATTCATTTGTGTCCTGTCAATGGGACTTTTTTAGTATCGATACCTGCTCAAATGAGTATCTAGTTTTGATACTAATTTTAGTATCGATCCATATCTGAGTTTCTATTGTTTCTAATTTATTTGTTTGCATGTGCAGGGCGAAGGTGCAAAGAAAGGCCATTAATGCAGTTTACAGTCTGCTGTGCACTCACGATCTGGACCAGCGCTGTGTGAAACCTGAAGTCAGAGCTAAAGTGGCTGCTCTCTACCTCCCTCTTGTGGGCATCATTATAGACTCCACTAATTATCTGGACTTCACTGGTACAGTACACACATTTTACTCCTCTTTAGGGTGCACTTTTCTATTCAGGCCTGCAATGTCTTACCATATATGTTTTTAAAGCATTTACTATTAACTGTTGAGTAATATTTTAACTGGGAATTTATTATAGCATTTTATCTTAGACAATAGGCTCTGTACACTATAGAGCCCACCGACCTCACTGTTAGTGTCACTTCCTACTTCCTGTCCAATATTATCCCTATGAGGTTTTTGCCGAGTCATGCTAAAATTAATAAATATTTAAAGATCAGGCAGTGGACTCTATGTTTAGAAAATTAGATGTTTGTATGTCAATGCTAACACTAATGCTAATTTTGAGGCATAACAGATAGGTTATTAAAACAATACCACAAACTGAAGTATTCTACATATAATAATTGGGTTGTCTTTATTTTAATAAATAAATGGGTTGTCTTTATTTTAATTAATTTGAATTTTTTATTTGGTTGTTTATTTTATATTTTCCAATTTGAATAAACTGGCTGTTAGCTTTGATACACAGTGAGCTAGTTAGCTTGCTACTGTGGACAGAGTCTATTGATAACGCTTTATAATAACTACACTAAGAATGTTTCAGGCTTCATAACGACTTGACCTCTATTCTTAAACTACTTGTTCATTATGAGTTAAGTCTTTTTCCATGCTAATATGGCTAATTAAGGTGTAAATATTATAGAGTGGTAACAAAAACAGCAATTTGAATTTTATGTATAATGCTTGCAAACCAACCCGCTTAGACCTACTTTCTTTATTTTTAAGTTTAACAATCGCAATCCAATCTTCCTCAAAAAATGTACTGGCCATACATTACACAAACCACCATTTTAAGCGTAACTACTTTCTTCCTTATCTGTTCACTGGTGTAGTTTGTGACAGCCGAGGCGGCAAAAACAAGTCTGGGGGACCTGACGATGACCTTGAAAACGTCCCGCCCATCAATCAGTCTGTTGCCATGGCGATTGCCGGGAACCCCTTCAACACCCTCGGCCGCAATGTGCTCGTTTCCATGGCGTCGATGGTAAGAAATACACGGTGATAATATAATACAAGTGTAGATGATGAGGTTTTGTGACTGGCTGAACTTAAAGTGGATATGACAGGTTAGACCACACATCTCATTAAAATATAGGTCACATGTTTATTTTAGATTTGACTAAAATTCTTCTCTAGTTTTCTCTCTAGTTTATAATTTTACTTCCTGGTTGGACATGGGTAGCACATAGAAATCATAGAAGCTGCACCAGTGTTCTGAACCTATGGAGTGTGTTCCAATTATAGACTGTATAAAGAAGTGGACTAAGTGAGTGTGACGTCACCGACAGCCTTCAGCTCCAGTCAAATGAAGCTCATCGAGGCTAGAAGTTTGGAGCCAATTTGGAGCCAGGCTCCATATTTGGATTTCCGACCGGGAGTATCATTGCAACAAGAGCCAACCCTTCCCGCCCACACTGCTGGTTTAGCAGCGGGCACTTAGTAATGCTGTCAATCAACCTGTTGCTAATGCTAGCGGGAGTGACCTCGGGGAAAGAAGTTATTAATGTTCATATCCTAATTTACGAACACAATAGCGAAATAAAAACACCAGGATCATGTAGGGCGGGTTAATACGAACATTTTAAGACCAAAATGACGAGTCTGATAGCAGCAGTTGCAGAGAGAGGGGCCACAGTTTTTCAATGTAAAGTGAATTGGCGGCAAAGTCGATGGAGCCAGAAGCACGCCCATGACCAGTTCCTGTTTGGAACGTGGCGGCTAGCAGGTTACCTACGTCCATTTATATATACAGTCTATGGTAAAACTATGATAAATATTTACATTTTTTTTATTGCAAATTTTACAACCAAACAAATAGAGCACATATATAATATAAAGACAAACTGATAATAAATAAAACATTAATAAAACTTTTATTCCATTTACCTTATGTACTATCCCACCAAATGAAATGGCAAGTATAAAACTGTGAAACCCTGTTATATTCACTTTAAAGTTCTGTTCTAATGCTGTTTACTCATCACAATCATACCTGGAGTTGTGTTTTGTTTCATTCACACATGTTTAACACACAAACTCTGCATATTTATGCTATGTTCTTCTCTCAAACTGAAAACACTCTGTTCCACCTTGTGATGTCATGTGGTAATAAAGGAAATGCTCCACTGTGTTTTTAAACTCCATACACCTTCACTAGAATCATTTGGATGATTTCAGCCCTGGAATTAAGAATTTACTAAAGGTAAAAGGAGATGTTAACTTGAAAACTACCACTTCATGACATCACTGGATGATTTAGCCCTGGAATTAAGAATTTACTAAAGGTAAAAGGAGATGTTAACTTGAAAACTACCACTTCATGACATCACAAGGTGGAACAGAGCATTTTGAGCTTTGGAGATGTAGATAGACTAATAATGAAGGGTTTCTCAAACGTGTGAATGAAACAAATCACAACTCCAGGTATGTTTTTGAGGAGGTAACAGCATTAGAACATGGCTTAAAGCTCACAAGAGTAAGTTTTGTGTGATATAGGACCTTTAAGAGCTGCTTGTTTTTACATGTGTGATTCTCTCTGAGAGTGCCAGGCTCTTAACAGGTGAGCTGCACTGAGGTACACTGAATAGCTGTCAACTCTTCATCAGTTGTGAAAAAATAGTACACAATACAAACACATGCACTATATATACATACTATATATACACAAACACACACACACACACACATTATATACACACATACACTGTATACACACACACGCGGACACATACTATATACACACACGCACTATACGCACACACTATATA
>KN473085.1:15357-29482 GCA_000787095.1 Periophthalmodon schlosseri
TCGATACTTGTTCAAATGAGTATCTAGTTCCGACACTAGTTTTAATAATAGAAATAGTAATAGATAAGTACATACAGTGGAACATTCTAGGTAAAGCAATAACATCTCCATGGAGACAAGCAGGTGGTGTGCCCTCCACAAGAGAAGTTACATAGTGTCCCAACTATGACATTTAAAAACACATTTGAGCATTTTTGCAAGTAGTATAGAAAAGAAAATGAAACAATAAAATGTCTTTAGTTTGTTTTATTCTACTTATTGAGAGTCCATTTAGCCAATCACAGTTCAGGAACCAAAAGTACCAACCAATCAGAGAAGTATTATGGTAAATGGTCATGGTCACATTTTTATATCGCGCTTTTCCACCTTCAAGGCGCTTTACTTCAAGGAACCACCATTCACACGCACATTCATACACCAGCGTACGCAGACACTGAGGGCGAAGTGAGTTAAGTGTCTTGCCCAAGGACACAACGACAGCATTCATCTGTGGGAGCTGGAATCATACCGCCAACCTGTGGGTCAGTGGATTTGACCGCTCAACCAGTGACGTTTATGTCGAGGATTCGTGGATTCGAACCGCCAACCTTCGGGTCAGTGGGCAAACGCTCTTCTTTTCTCTGTGGAGATGTTGTTGCTTTACCCGGAATGTTCCACAGTATGGCATTAAACTTACCTATCTCCACGGAGACAAGCAGGTCAAGCAAGAGGTCAGATCTGCGGAGATGTGCCCCCACTCATTGTTTTTCAAGGGATTTTTGAGCAATAAAAACACCTGAACCTGTACTTGAATAAATGCAAGATGGATACATTTAATGCCATACTGCGGAACATTCGAGGCGACACATTATACACCGAAAAAGTAGCGTTAACGGTGTGCTATGCTAATATCACCATCCACATAACCGCATTGGGATGGCACCTTATCTGTTATCTCTCTATTTGGTGTAACTACTTCCTGCAAATGAATGAAGGGGTTTATAAATTACCAGCCTCCTCGCGGACACTTGAACACATCTCGATCGCATTTTCAGCCTGTCCCGGCGCGTTTGGATGAGCAAGCGGGCCGGACATTGGCGCCGCGGTCACGTCCTCGTTCTAAATTGGCTCCTCTGCAAAAATAATAGTGTGTCAGCTGCTGTTTCTCACTGCTGCTCCTCCTCATTTTGGACGTCCCGACACATGCTAGCTTCACATACGTCTGGATAAGAGAAAGCTAGGTGTGTATACAACTTTCTACAACTATACTACTATTATATACTACTACTACTATGCTACTACTACTGCTACTGCTGAGTTTACCACTACTAGTACTTCTTCTGCTAAAACGCTATTACTACCATCTCTGTTTGTTCTGTTGTAACTGGTACTACTTCTACTTCTTCTAATGAGGCTGTTTATCCTACTGCTACTACTACGTTCACGTCTGATGCCGCTATTACAACTGCTACAACAATAACTACGAATAATACTGTTGCTATCACTACTGCTACTACTACCACTGCTGCTGAGTCTATTAAAACTACTAGTACTTCTTTTATACACTATTACAGCTCTGTTTGTTCTGTTCTTTCTGGTTTTAATAATTCCACTGTTATTACTACTTTAACAACTGCTTCTAGTACTTCTACTACCACTTCTACTACTACTGTTACCACCACTGCTATCGCGACTACTATTACTGCAACTACTACTACTACTGCAACTACTACTACTACTGCTACTACTACTACTACTACTGCTACTACTACTACTGCTGCTACTACTACTGCTACTACTACTGCTACTATTACTACTGCTGCTGTTACTACTACCAGTACTATTACTGCTGCTACTACTACTGCTACTACTGCTACTGCTACTACTGCTGCACTACTACTACTGCTACTACTACTACTGCTACACTACTACTATTGCTACTACTACTACTACTACTACTACTACTACTACTACTACTACTATTACTACTACCATTACTAGTACTGCTACTGCTTCACTTTAAACAGGTTACTACTACTACAGCGCCCCTCCTCTTTAGTTTGTCTGTTTTCCAGTGTTGTTCGCCCTCAGAGTGTTGTGGGTGAGTGATCAGCTGATGTCGCAATGATGTAATCCAGCCCTTTTATTTAAGCCATATTTACCGCGTGGGCGTTCGGGTTCACCACGGCCAAACCAAAGCAAAAATACTCAAAAAATATCATCTCTGAGGCCACAGACTGGACCACTCTGTGTACCTGTACTCCAGATCCCACACACACCTGCAGCCATGTTTCTACTGTATATTTAATAAGCCGTTTATTTATCTGTTCCATATTCCAGATTCCATATTGTTGGTAAAATTTGAAATGCGTTGCTAATCTCAGTGTACACTGTGCACTAATGGCAAAAGTTGTAGTGCATTTATGCAAAATAGATGCAAAACAGCGGTTAGCAGGGAGCGGGCGCTTAGCAACACTGTCAATCAAACCTGTTGCTATCGCTAGCGGGAGAGACCTCAGTGAAAGAGGGCAGCTCATTGGTCTATTGATGTTTATATCTTGATTTACGGACAAAATAGCAAAATAAAAATAACAGGATCATGTAGAGAGGGTTAATACGAACATTTTAAGACCAAAATGACGAGGCTCACTGCAATAACAGATCATGTAGAGAGGGTTAATAGGAACATTTTAAGACCAAAATGACGAGGCTCACTGCAGCAGTCTATGCACAAAACCTAATCAAATTTTGGATGCCCAATTTGAATATTACAGTTTCCAAGGCTTTGCGTATTTAGAAATTCTTGAACAAATTCCTGGCTTTTTCTGATAAACTGCTGGGGTCCGTTACCTCCTTGTCTCCATGGAGATGCTTTTTTCCTTGCCAGAAATGTTCCACAGCATGACATTAAACGTACGTATCTCCAAAGACGCAAGCGTGTGATGACACTAGGCCAAGTTACAACTCAGCTCTGCGGAGAGGAGAGTGAGAACGCATTTTTCTCAAGGTGTTATTGAGAAAACACTTGATTAATTGAGTTGAGCTGTTTTCAGAATCATTTCAATATTCCAGTCAGCGTGACAGAACCACAAGCTTTTTAGCCAGCCACCTCAAATTGCAACCCGAAATTAATTGGCATTTCCTCTCTCATCGCCATAGCAACATATGACAGGAGCTCAGCCACAGCACTGTACAGCAAAGGTTTCCAGTGTTTTTTCCGAGCCGTCCCCGCGCGCCAAACCCCGTAACCAATTAAAGCAATCCAAAAAGACAAATGGTTAAACTGGAATAGCACAGAGAGAGAAAATAAGCTGATCGCAATCTCCGTGACGACCACGAAGAGACGTCAAATGGAATAATAAGTGCATGTGTAGGGTCATGACGGGTCTTAATATAGATTTATAGCACTTTCAATTGTCTCCTGCTGGTTCAATTTCCGTGACTGCTTCAGGTTTAGCCAGCGGTGGAACGTAACAAAGTAAAAGTAGTAAAGTACTGTACTTAAGTGTACATTTTAGGTATCTGTACTTTACTCAGGTACATTTTATAGTGGATGCGTTTTACTTTTACTTCAGTACTACACTACATTTTGAACTAGAAGTATTTTTATGATTGTCTGAGACCTGCTGAAAAGGCTGAGGGTTTAGTTTTAACACGTTCATAGTTTGAGCAAAATAAAAATCTATAAAGAAAGACAGTTAGAAAAAAAACAAACGATTGATTCAGTTGCCTCTGTTGAACAAAATTCAGCACAATCAAAATCACTACATTTGAAGCTTCATTAGATCTCAAAATCTGCGTGAAATACTTTTACTTTTTATTCTTTAAGTACATTTTTAAACAGGTACTGTAATACTTTTACTTAAGTAGACTTTTTCATTTGATACTTTTACTTGAATATTTTTTCGTGCCAGTATCTGTACTTTTACATAAGAAAATGGAGTACTTCTTCCACCACTGTTCCACTTGATTCTGTCTTATTCCTAATGTTGTCATTTTTGTATGGCAGCCCAGACAGGACAAACTTAATGCAGTATTTTAATATACACCTGTTGCTTTACTTCAGATATATTTGATTTCATACATTGTCAGTGGCATGTCCCTTCAGGGCTTCCATACAAAAAGTTAGTTCTATTTTCTTTTTCTAATGTGTAATGAATTGCATAGTTGTTATACTTTTTGGACATTAAGGTAGTATCTTCAAATCAAAATATTCTAAGTAGTCAACAAAAGTTTTAGGCTGTGTCTGAATGTCTACACTATTCCCTACAGGGGGCAGTATTCAGGGGTGACGCCACTTTTAGTGGTGTCCGAATGGCCAGTTGGTGAAAAAGTAGGGCACTCAAAATTTCCCACTGTGCACCTTGAAAAGTACTGGGCATCGGTGGTCACTAGACCGGTCAATATAGACCACAATGCATTGCAAGAGTTGGAAAAACAACAGCGGACAGAGACAGGGCTGTAACTGGACACAAACTGAATGAAGCAGATAGAAGCGCCGGTTTATCACACTGTTGATCCTGATTATGAATAATAAATAATAAATAAATAAATAAACCTTTGTTGTGTACAGTTGCTAGCATTAGCTGCATTATTAGCTAACATAGCTTGAGCTGTTAGCCTCTCTGCTCCTACTTTCTCTTCACTCTGCTTCTCTCTGCTCCTATTATGAATAAAACACTTAAATAAACCGTTGCTGTGTAAAGTTGCTGGCGTTAGCCGCTCACCTTAGCTTGAGGTGTTAAAAGAGCGAGAATTTCCACATCTCAAACATTTAAAAAATCTAGTCCGCTTACGTGAGATCCGGCTTGACAAAAATGTGTATGATTATTGTTAGTCCATAAATACTTGGGCCAGTCCAATCTGATCATTATTTGACAGAAATCAAGTTTTATCAGAGTTTAGCAACGTTTTTTTCACCCAGACATTCGGACACAGCCTTACTTGAGTGCAAATGCTTCTCCTGTATACTGTTCCTACTACCACTACTACAACTACACCGTAATACACGTACCTGTTTAAAAGTATGCTACTGCTAGAACTGCTTCTCTGATAACTAATATAATAGCTACAGCTGCTACTAGTAAACAACTTGTTGCCTTATCCCCACTGTCGAGAAACACCCAGATCTGATGTCTATATTTTATTACCCCTCTCCTTCAGTCTGACCCACATCCCGTCAGCCATCTTAGACTCTTGAGCTATTCCTGCTTCTTCCATTACAGCTACAGGTGCATTCGCCCAGCACTTAGCTCGCTCAGACGGGCCCCGGATTAGCTTAGAAAACAACCAATCACGTAGCTGTGTTCAGAGTCCCCTGCACGTTGGCCCTCCATAGAAGGGCACTGGATGTTAGTCACTGTACATAGGGGCAGGTAAGGAACGCATTTCTATAGACATAATGTTCAATGTTTTTCTATTTGTGTGCAGCTAATGGAGCAAAACTATGCCATTAGCCATTAGCGAGGTCGCAGTACACAAGGTCCTATAGGGTCTGAACCACTTTATCGTTACCTTGACACGGCAAAGAATACACTTAATTAAAATGGATTGTTCGGTCGAGTCGTGTTTGAAGATATTTCTCTGGTGTACTGCTCAATTTGCAATCTTAATTACAATAAGACTACTACGTTAAAGATGCACTACGTAACATTTCTGGTGGAGGGTCTGCCACCTGCTTGTCTCTATGGTCTATGGAGATGGTGTTTCTTTGTCTGGAATGTTCCACAGTATGGCCTTACTTGTCTTGCCCGTGGAAACAGTGACAGTGCCATGCCAAGTTACAGGGCAGATCTGTGGAGAGGCAACCCTGCTCCCAGTAAAATATTTTTAAAGATTCTGTTTTGCAATAAAAATACGCGTAATTTAATGATCATTACTATATAGATAAGTTGAATGCCATACTGTGGAACATTACAGGCAAAGTAAAAACATCTCCATGGAGACAAGCAGGTGGCAGACTCCCCACCTGATAAGTTGCATAAGCCGTGTTTCCGTTGGTTCGCTTTGGAGTGGATAGGTACGATCTAAAGTGAACTCTGAGGGGACTGGAGCGGACCCAGGTGGGACTAGCTCCCAGCAGAGTCTGGGGTCACTACGGTCCTGCTCCAGGCAACGAGCTGATTGGACAAGAGAGAACGTGAGTCAGGCGAAAACCAGACGACAAAAACAGATCTCTCACCAAACGCTGACTTGATCTTGTGATAAACCGCTGTATTTCCAGTTATGGCAAATTAAATGTTGAACCGACAAGCTCCACAACACAAAGCACCAAAGCAACAGCTGTTTCTGTTGGACGCACAACGCTCATGTGTAAAGATCAGACATATTAGATTTCCTGTGCATAATGCATCTACCATGAGCCAAATCCACTGCATTACATAAAGACACCATGGATCTATTATAAGAACTGGATAAGACACTCCCCCTCTGTCCTGGGGCGAGATCGACTTGTGACCGCTCCAGGTACTGCAGCTCTCAGGAGCTCCGGCCCAGAAAGAATTCTTCCATAGAGCACAATGCATTTTTTGTGAATTCAAACTTTGTGATTCTTCTCTGTTTGAGCATGAGCATTTAAAAAAATGTATCCTCAAAGCGCCTAAAAGTTAGCTTTGTACGATTTAGCCTAGTTCCGCTCTAGCCACCATCACGCTGATTGGTTAGAACTGATCACGCGCTACACGTTTCTGACATCACATGGTGGGAGGAGCTGGAGGAAGTAATGTGGAAGAGAAAATGATTTTTGCCCATGCCCCAATGAGCACAGGCCACTGAAAACAATACGACGCCATCTTGGGTTCACCTTCCAGATTTTATTGTACTTTCATGAAAGAGATGCTAAAATGTGGCGCAGAGAAATGAAATAAATGCAGAAACGATGCAGTTGACGATGAACCAGAAGAAGTTGACGATGAAACAGAAGAAGTTTTGTGTTTACGCCAGCTTTAGCCTCGTCTCACAGCGCCACAAACTTGGAATTACGAAATGACTCTTTGTGAATCGTATAAATTTGAAGAGGCTATAGTGCACCTTTAATATTTTGCGCTATCTCAAATGCACAATGATCTCATGTGTATATATATATATATTAAAAAGCATTTAAATGTGCACCAGACCAAGGGAGTGTGTGTCTTTGTATTCATTCTCTTCACTAGCGTCCTTGGCATCTAGCTTCACTTTCCTCTTAAATAACTCCTTTAAACGAGCTTTTGGGCTAACGGAGCAGTAGTGCATAGTCCAATAACCTTGCCTTTATTCTAAACATGAAGCATTGAACATTTTCTCACAAGTTGTAATGAGTTTAATAGTTGGTGTATCAGCTCACGGACTCTCAATGAGGCACAAAATGAGACCTTCAGGCAGTCTGTAAACATATAGGCAAGTGGATCTCAGACTTCACCACTTTGGGTCCAAAATAGTGTGTTTTGGGGTTTTTTTCAGAGCTTTTAGAAGAGAAATGAAAGGATCACTGCGCTTTTTTATAAGATCTTTAAAATGGCAGCGTTAAACACAGCCCATAAAAGTTTGAAGAGGGGCGTGTCTTGTGTGGGCTTGTGCTATTGGCTGGTTTTTGTCCAGTTTTAGAATGAAATGGCCTGTCCCTGATGTTTGTTACCGTGACAACAAATGCCTCTCTGGCCTCTGAAAGTTGTGAAAAGTGCTTATAAACTCATTCTGGTGAATAATTAGGATTAGGACAAGTTAACACAACTCAAATAATTGGAAAAATAGTGTTGCCCCACATTGTCACCCAGATATTTATTTAGCAATTTTGCCGAATAAAAACAATGTGTGAAACATATCCTATTTATAATCTCGTTCACAATGCAAATAGTGTTAGCAGCAGTAATAAATGGTCACGTTGTTTTTATATAGCGCTTTCCATCTTCAAACGCTTTCCATCACCCATTCACACACACATTCATACACCAGTGTACACAGACACTGGGGGCGAGGTGGGTTAAGTGTCTTGCCCAAGGACACAACGACAGCATTCCCTCAGGTTGGGGAACTGTGTCTCAGAGACTGTTATTAGTAGCACGGGTGCTCCTCAAGGCACTGTTCTTGCTCCATTCCTCTTCACGTTATACACTGCTGATTTTAATTATACCTCTGAGTCCTGCCACATTCAAAAATACTGTGATGACACAGCAATAGTGGCTTGCATCAAAAATGGAACTTAGGTGGAGCCAAGAACACGGTCTCATCCTCACCTCCTCAGCACCTCCAAAACGAAAGAGATGGTCATTGACTTTAGACGCGACACACCCCTAATTCAAACTGTGACCATCAGTGGGGAAGATATTGAAAAAGTGTCTGGACAACAAGCTGGACTGGTTCACAAATACAGATGTACTTTATAGGAAAGGCCAAAGCCGGCTGTATTTTCTAAAAAAAGCGAAGGTCTTTTAATGTAAACAATAAACTGCTGCATACGTGTTCTCAGGCGGTACTGGCTAACTCTGTTTTTTATGCTGCAGTCTGTTGGAGGAGCAGTCAGAAAAAGAGATCTTAGGAGACTAGAAAAGCTAATAGAGAGGGCTGCTTCAGCTATAGGAAGTAGTTTAGAGACTCTGGTGGAGCTAGTGGAGCAACGGACAAAAACAGGATGGATGCTGTACTGAACAACAGAGAGCAGACAGTTTGAGTCTGAGATCAGTGAGCTGCAGGACAGAACGTCACAAGAACTCCTTTTTCCCGGCTGCCATAAGACTGTACAATAAGGAGGTTTATGGCAGATGAAGATCTGAAGAGACCTACAATCTGAATTTCTCCCTGGGGATAAATAAAGTCTTTTAGATTTTTTGATTTGATCTGTGGGAGCTGGAATCGCACCGCCAACCTGTGGGTCAGTGGATCTGACAGCTCAACCAATGATGTTTATGTTGAGAGCGGGATTCAAGCCGACAACGACAAAATTATGTAAATCTTTAGCAATTATATCAAAAGTAAAAGACTACTTGAACGAAAAAACATTGTTCATTTTGTATAGTTCATTGATACTTCCCTACATGACGTACGGCGCGGAGGTGTGGGGAAAGACATATCAAACAAATACCATTCATATTACTATTGCGCAAAAACGAGCAATGCGAATTGTGAACAAAGCCTCTCATAGGGCTCATACAAATGAATTTTTAATTCCAAAAAAATACAATAAAATTCAAGGACCTGGTAGATTACAGAATTGCACAATTTATGTATAAAATTAAGAATAAACTATTGCCATTTCATATGCAAGATCTGTTTAAAAACCGAGATAGTGCTTATAATCTTCGAGGGAATGATGTATTCAAAAAACCAAGTGTTAGAACAAATGTAAAACATCACTGCATTTCAGTTACTGGAGTAAATATTTGGAACAGGTTAGATGAAGATATTAAAGATTGTAGATCTTTGAGCCGTTTTAAAAGTTTGTATAAAAAGAAAATTATAAATTCATATGGTGACATTGAATGATGAATTATGCTTTTTTTTCATTTTCTTTTCTTTTCTTTAATACTGTGTACTTTGTGAATGTAGCAGCTCTTTATATGTAGCATTAAAGGGGGAGGCGTCATAAGCTCAGGCTTCTGCCTACTCCCTTTCAGACTTTGTGTACTTTGATTTGCTTCTTGTCTTAAAACAGAAAAGTCTGAAAATAAAGATGATGATGATGATGATGACAACCTTCGGATCAGCGAATGAACGCTCTACTGTCGCCCCAGTAGTAGTAATTTTCTTGTTATTATTGTTTATTAGATTTGAGTTTTAATTAAAAAATCTGCTGAAACCAAAACTTTAAGAATGTTTCCAAAGTTCACCAAAATGTTATTATGATGCTATTTATGTCTCTGAGTAAGCAGTAGCAGTAGTACTAATATTAGCAGTAGTAGTAGTACTAGTATTAGCCGTAGTAGTAGTATTAGTAGTTGCTGTGGTACTATTTATAGCAGTAGAAGTAGTAGTAGTAGTAATAGTAGTAGTGGCTGTGGTACTAATTATAGCAGCAGCTGTAGTAGTAGTAGTAGTAGTAATTGTAGCAGTAGTAGTAGTAATAGTAACAGAAGTAGTAGTAGTACTTGCTGTGGTACTAATTATAGCAGTAGGAAGACCAGTAGTAGTAGTAGTAGTAGTAGTAGTAGTGGCTGTGATACAAAATAGTTGTAGGAGTAGTAGTAGCAGTAGTAGTAGAAATTGTAGTAGAAGTAGTCGCTGCTGTGGTACTAATTCTAGCAGTAGGAGCAGCACCAGTAGTAGTAGTAGTAGTAGTAGTAGTAGTACTTGCTGTGGTACAAATTATAGCAGTAGGAATAGCAGTAGCAATAGTAGTAGTGGCTGTGGTACAAAATAGCAGTAGGAGTAGTGGTAGCAGTAGCAGTAGCAGTAGTAGTAGTAGTAATAGTAGCTGTGGTTCTAATTATAGCAATAGGAGTAGCAGTAGTAGTTTACCAAAGATGTTATTATGGAGCTATTTAGCCTCACGTCTGAGCGTCACATTTGAGTTTGAACATTGCTCCATGGAGTTTTACAGTAATCAATCTGAATGAATAACAAAAGCATTTCTGTAACAGGAGCCTGGGAAATCGCTTTCAGGAATAGACACCATCATTTATTCAAAGTGCGATACATGGGGGACACAGAGTAAGAATACCTCAGAAACTGCACAAAAACAGCTCAAAATATAAAGCGGAACAAGAAAGGAGCTAGTCCCAGTTTTTTGAATCCGTCAGTGGTGTTGTGCGGAGGTGCTGGGAGCCTGCTTCTGTTTTGTCATGCATGGCTGGGTTCAATTGGTCTGTGACAGGGGAAAGTATAAGAAAGTAGTGAACCAAAACAAGGAATACACAGCTCAGGTGAGAACACAGACAAAGCACAGGTGTTTTGAACTGTAAAAGAGAGGAACCTGAGAGTTTTGTATGGGCTTGGGACTGGAACAAGTAGTAGTAGTAGCAGTAGTAGTAGTAGTAGTAGTAGTAGTAGTAGTAGTAGTAGTAGTAGCATTCAGACAAAGACAGACAGACAAAGCACAAGTGTTTTGAACTGTAGAGAGGCAAATCAGAGTTTTGTATCGGCTCGGGACTGAAACAAGAACCAAACTTCAAATACGCAACCTTTTACTGCTATAACAATGTTTAAAGGTGCACCGCGTAACTTTTTTTGGTGGAGGGTTTGCCATATGCTGCGTATCAACGGGTCAGATCTGTGGAGAGATGAGCCAGTTCACAGTAAGTGTCACGAAATGGAGCTGGACTGGGGTTAAACACGAAAACAATAAGCAGCACTTTGACCGTAAGGTTTTTGAATGAATAATTGCAGTATAGATGGTGTACGGCGGGATATTATAGGCAAACATTAACATCTCCATGGAGACAAGCCGGTACAGACCCAAGACAAGTTACAAAGTGGATCTTTAAATGTTTGAATAAAACATATCAACGCGAAATGAATCATTGTTGGGAGTGGGTCATGTTGTCTTTGAAAACTGCATTAATTCCACTTTAATTTTACAATCTTTTTATACGTGTGTTGGCCCAGTACAGCAGAGATATAATCCACAAACCAGGTACGAAACAACGATTAAAAGTCATTCAGACGGTTATGTGCCTCCAGCTTTATTTTAATTTTGGGCAGTTTACAAAATTTCAGTATCTGATCTCAGAAGCTAAGCAGGGCCGGTCCTGGTTAATACTTGGATGGGAGATCGCTGGGAATATCGGGTGCAGAGGGAGCTGACTGACAGCCTCGTTTCTGTCAGTCTGTCCCAGGGCAGCTGTGGCTGTAATAGTAGCTTACCACCACTGGCTCCCATTCGACTCTGGCTCCAATTCACTTTACAATGAAAAAACGCCCCTCTCTCTGTAACCGCTGCCGTCAGCCTCGTCATTTTGGTCTTAAAATGTTCGTATTAACCCGCTCTACATGATCCTGGTGTTTTTATTTCGCTGTTGTGTCCATAAATCAAGATATAAACATTAATAACAGACAAATCAGGCGCCTTCTTTCCTCGAGGTCGCTCCCTCTAGAGTTAGCAACAGGTTTGAATGACAGCGTTGCTAAGCGCTCGCTCCCTGCTAAACTAGTGGAGCAGGCGGGAAGGGGCGTTACCTTCAACAGCCTCGCTCTGGATTGGCTCTTTGGGTTGCTATGTACTCGCGGTCGGAATTCCAAATGTGGAACTCAGCTCCAAATTGATCCCTATAACTTCTCTAGCCTCGACGACGCTATGGGTGACGTCATATTCACTTTGTCCACTTCTTTATACAGTCTGTGGTTTATATTATTATTATTTATGTATTTATTTTGATTTAATATTTTTTTCTCTCTTCTTATAGATTTGTATTAAGTATGAGTGGATATAGATGTGATGTGTGGGTGGTGTAGTGAGTGGGAAGCCTGACTTCCATGGGTTTGTCGATAAGAAATTAATTAAAAAAAAAAAAAACAGCGTCTTTGAGCATCTGGAAAAGTGCTATATAAGACTAATGCAGTATTTTAAAATCGCTAAACTTTATGTTGCGGGAGATAGCTATTGTCACCATGGTTACTGAAGAGCACCCTGTCGAAGGACTGCACAAATGAACGATATTATTTGAGATGTCTTCCATTTTTGCCCACCACGCTCGCCTTCTGCATCTACCTCCATTTCGTTGTTATAAAAAATACTGGTAGACTTTGAAGTTTGTCCAAAAATAAAATAGAAAAATTGCCAGGAAACTTTGAGTAAGAGCTGTCAGACTCACTCAAGAAGTGAAGGCGGCGGAGTGCTGTTCCTAATCGCAGACTTTGATTGTTGGAGAGGAGAGGATGGGGCTTTGAGGGTCAGAAAAGTGCATCAGGATGACAGAGGAGAGACAGCGGGAGAGGGAGGGGGGTTTGAAAAGTTTGACCCCCAGAGTGGACCGGACACACCGAGTTATGGAGCGCTAGACTGTTTTTATGACCTTTTATCTGCCTTCACTGCAGCTCCGAGGTGTGAAGACTGAAACCTGATTCAGAAATACACTCTGACAATGTGCTATGGACAGATTTGACCTCCGATGAGTGAAGGAAGGAAGAGTTTATGTTAAAACCACAGACTGTGTAAAGAAGTGGACTAAGTCAGTGTGACGTCACCCATAGCGTTCGGCAGGTGAGCTACGTCCATTTGGAGTGCCAGGTCACCCATCAGCTCGTTTCCATGGAGATGTCATCGCTCTGCCTAGAATGTCCAACAATATGAAATCATTCCATGTATCCACTTCAACCCGGCCAAGTTACAGGTCAGATCTGTGGAGAGGCAAGCCCACTCACAATAAGAATGCATGTTGTTTAAGGTATTTTGGAAACGTAATGCAGTTAGTGGTAGATAAATAAGTTTAAGGCCATAATCTCAAACGTCAGTCAAAACAATTACTATTATCCTACTAGAAAAGTTACATAGTGTATCTTTAATTCTTATATTTTTGGTTTATTATTATTATTATTATTTAGTTTTAATTTATTGGAAGATTTAGACTAGAAATAAATAGTATTACTAGTAGTAATGACTTGGATTTCATGCACAAAGTAGTAGTAGCAGTACTAGTAGTAGTAGTAGTAGTAGTAGTAGCAGTAGCAGCATTCCATACACTTTGTATGGAATGAAAGTGCATACACCATGCACTTTGCTGGGTACATCTACTCTTTCTTGTCTCAGAGTCGACATGTTACTAAATCTTGGGCTTTTTCCGGGTGGTTGCCGGGGTGACCGCTGCTACATGAAGAGGGCACTGAGGTGAACCAAAAGCACCAGAGTCACACTGAAATAGAGCGGAAGTAAACGAGTGTGTCGGGCCGAGAGCAAGATAATGGAACATGGACTCAAAACAAGAGGACAGGGACCACAGACAGAAGCAGCGCTTTAAGGGCCGGGCAGGTTAAAGATGCAGTCTGGCACTTTTCTGAACCATCCTACGTCTGCTTTTGTTCATGGAGATGTTGTTGCTTTGTCTGGAAGGTTCCACAGTATGGCATTAAACTTATCTATCTCAAACTACATTTTTAATTCTTTTTTTTTCAATTATCCAACTCAAATTTTACACTTTAATTTCTTTTTTTAAAAATGTAATTTAAAGGGCCTGTATTACGCTATTTTCTGATCTATGTTATAATGTTGTTTCCTCATCACAAACAGACCTGAAGTTGT
>KN473085.1:37988-61224 GCA_000787095.1 Periophthalmodon schlosseri
CCCTGCTCTGCTCCCAGGCTCTGGAACTCTGGAATTAAAATGTACAAGTTTATAGAGTCATTCAAACTCTAAATAAATACCATACCTTATAGCTATACACTTTGGAACTTGTCTTATGAACATTATGTCATGAGGCCAAGTTACAGGTCAGATCTATGGTAAGATGAGCCCACTGACAGAAAGCCTGTATTGTATCTTAGCAATAAAAACACCTGATATTGATTTTGGTATTTTCATTGCAGATCTGTAAATTAGCTACAGGGGTCACCTGCTTGTCTCCATGGAGACAGATAACACCATACTGTGAAGCAATCTCTATGGAGACAAGCAGGTGACCAATCCTCCACCAGAAAAGTTACAATTTTTGGTATTTTATGTTATTCAACTTTTTATTTTTGAGCCAAGAAAACACTTTCAGCCACATTATTCTTGACATGTGTTTTATTTTTGTACAACATGATAAAAGCCCATCTTGGTCTAATTCGCCTCTACACTCACCATCCCATCATCACTCCCATCAAAGCCAGCAGAACCCATTATTTTGTCCGAAATCGGAAATATCTTTGTTGTCATGTCTTCCTGTTTGGTCCAGATATTTCCCGAGGTGTGTCTTAGCAGCGTGAGTGCAGAACCGAAGTAACAGGGAAGGTGATTGCGAGCAAAATAGCTTCTCCATTTGGTCCTTTCATGGTAAATAAGTATGGCAGAACGCGGTGCTGTGGTGTGGAAAATCCCATTGAAAACATGTTAGATTACACTGTTATGAAGATAAGACCAACAATGGAACAGAGCTTTGTGTGGCCGGAGCTGTTGTAATGCAGATAGAAAGATTGTATTGAGGTCTATGGGGCTGTCTGATGTGCATTCGTTCAAGGTGGTGCCAGCTATTCGAGTAAGGTTTTGATGTTTGCACTTTCGCCTTACAAGAAACAATTCTCAAGGACTTGTAAGGGTAAAGTGTGTCTAAAGAATTCTGTACATGCAAAAGGAAGCATGTTTGTTTGGACTCAAGTTCTCTGATTGGTTGATCTGCTTGTCAGTCACGGCCACAGGGAATCGTGGAGACAGGATCCAGTTCCAGGTTCCGTCTTTCTCAAGTATTAGCGGTTTGTACTGTGACTGTGTGTGTGCTAGATGCAGTTGAATTGTTGTTCTGACCAAAAAACAACTCTAAAAACTGCTATATAATGCAACAGCCATCAGCCAGTAAGACACAGAGATGACCAACTGTCACTGGAAACATGCAAATGATTAATGCTCATAAAAACACAGGAAACAATTCCTACCTTTATTGAAATCATAGTAAAAACATATTTGCAGTGCATATATAAATGAACAATTCATTTTTTTCTATTTATAACAGATCATTTCAATAATGCGCCAAACGCCAAGCTAAACAACACATGTTATTGCATTCACCTTTGCTACAGACAATGTACCAACACTGTCACAAGAGCAGCTCAGGACATCAATCTGCTGTACATCTCCACCTCAAAAGTCACTAACTATTCCTATGAAGATGGTGAGGTACAGATCTTAGCCAGATCTTTATGGCTTGAAAGGGGAGTTAAAGAGGCAGTTTTTGTTGGGAAAGACAATCCATCTTTGAACAGGAATGTGGGCCTTAGGCATCTTCTATATCCTGTTTATAACTCCATCCTCAGAATCCTAAATCTAAACAATAGACAGTAGAGCTAGCCAGTATGCTAATTGGTGTGAGAGCACACATTAGGGGCCTGAACGATTATGCAAAATATGACTGAGGCACAGTTCAAACTTAGACCTAGCTAACAAACAGAGACTGTAAACAAACAGGTGTGTTAGCTTCACTGTAGTTAGCTCCTCCCTTCAGACAGATATAAGACAGTGTCCACCAGTGATCTGACCAGAACTGAAGAAGCCACTTGGATGAACAATGAAACGTCTTCACCAAATAACTTTTGTTCCAGGTGACAGAACTGAATTTTCTTTTACTTTGCTACACACGGTTGGTTAAAGCAATGGTACGGAACTTTCTAGAGGTGAAAAGTCAACTGTATGATTCCATGGAAATAGTAAGCCCTTCTGCAGCCCAAATAAGAGTCAGGTTTGTGGAGATGCAAACCTGCTCACAATAAGAATGCATGTTTTTATTTGTTTTTCAGTGCAATAAACACATCTATAATAACAACAAAAAAGTTCTGCACTCTAGCTTTAATTTTCTGGCCAGTCTACATTACAAATAAGCTGCCGTTAGATCAGTAAATCATTGCATTAAGATGTTCAAAAAGTACAGTTTATTTTATTTCTATATTGTAGACGCTTCATTCATTTTGACATTTACCGAGAGCTATTAAAACTCCTATAGATTGTTCTTTCTCAAAGCCTCCCATGCATACACCCATTTACACCAACAAACCGGCACCAGGACTTGGAAAAATCTATAAAACAGTATTACCCCTTTGCTAAAAATAACCTTTAATATATAGCAGCAGTGCCTTTTGTATTCTCCAGGAGGCCCACTACAAAAAAACAGCCAATTCTGCGTTTAATCTGCCACTATTCTTGGCTGTGTAGTGCTTCCCTGGAGTTGCATTTAAACTATCTTAGCCGTGCGCCTACTGGATCCGTGTCACTGCAAGAAAGAGAGATAACCTTTGACCTCCACCATTCGTTTAATCTGATCTTGTTTTGCCTCAATCTTCCTATGCAATATGTATTAAAAAATTCCACATTTAAATTGGCAACATCTCCGGTAAAGATATCATTCAGTCAAGTAGGTAAAATAGGACTCGTGTTTGTTATTTTTTAATCAAAATTTTTAATAATGTATGCACTTTTTCGTTAGCGATGCACATTTTAATACATGGCTGTTTGTCAAGGTACAGTTCAGGCAATTCCAGCTTCCGACAAAGAAATAAGCTCATTCAATTTTAATTATTCCGGCAAGGATTTATTCCAGACTCGCTTCGGATCAGCTGTAGCCATCTTGTTTACTGCCACGCATGGAAAGAAAGATTGGAATTGAACTCATAAAACAAAGAGATGTTAAAACCTGGAAGGAAAAATGGGAATGCATTGGGATTCAATTGAAAGAGCTGATGGAAGTGTCTGGGGAGGGGGAAGTCATGGGTATTTTTGTTTAAACTGTTGCCTAGGTGACCAAATCAGGCGCTTTCTTTTCCCAAGATTGCTCCCGTTATCGTTAGCAATAGGCTTGCTTGACAGTGTTGCTAAGCGTTCACCCCCTGCTAAACCAGCGGTGCGGGCGGGAAGAGGTGTTACCTTTAACAGCTTTGGTCCAGATTGGCTCTTTGGTTGCTACGATACTCGTGGTCAGAATCCCAAATAAGGAACTCGACCCCAAATGCGCCCCTATAACTGCTAGCCTCGATTAGCTTCATTTGACTGGAGCTGAATGGTATGGGTGACATCACACTCACTTAGTCCACTCCTTTATACAGTCTGTGCATATGACACATGAACAAATGCATGAATTTTGAAGAACCCATAGCACTCAAGCGAAACTGTTAAGGACTGAAGAAGCTACTTCATTTAGGCTTGTTTCATTAGTCCATTAATCCAAAGTCATCTTCTCTGAGCACTCAAAAATGATCCATTCCCATATTGCCAGTTAATTGCATCATACATAAAACTTCAGATATCTCCTACGCAATTTTTAAGCCCATAAACCATCACTAGACAATGAACGCATGGCTATATTAGCATAGCATTCAGGTGGGAGCGCGACTTCACTTGTTGATGTTACCGTTGTTCATTCGTTGCTGCCAGCAAAGGGAGCTCTAACACCTAAATGCCTCATTGGAAACAGAGGTGTAGTTTATAAAGTATATATTCCAAATGCAGACACCATTTTAAGTTAGAAAATGAGAAATACTTAAACCAAGGAGGCCAAGAGCATGTTTAACAGGGAATTAAAGCCACGAGAATGCATAATATGTGTTCTTTGGCTGCAGTTCAAATCAAACACATTTATAAAACTCTTTCCATATTAATCTTGCTTTTGTGACACCATTTTGACACTGCACTGAACGTACCCTGAGGTCAAATCTACATGAAAATTACAAATCACACTATGATGATTGATGCTAGGTGCCACTGAAGGCTATAGCCGTGGTGTTGACGAGGCACCTCACGACTGCCATACATTTGCTGGAGGGACAGTTTCACAATTGGGACTGTACCCGATTTTTTTCCACGTATTTGAGCAAAGATATAGCACATATTTCTTGTATAAGCAGCTCTTATTAAAGAAAAGAAGTCAGAATAAGTCAGTTGTTTAATATCTGCATCTAATGGAGCTCAACAGCGACCTCCCACCTCACGGTTCCAGAACTAAATATCCCATTCATTTTTCTCATAGACTTTCAGAAAAAAAAAAAAAAATTAAATGTTTGAAAGCTTGCTCAGGAATAATCATCTACGTGGTAAGTAATGATCACAAGACCTATACTTTTATAAACTTAATAAACCGTGAACTTATCAAAAAAATTTGCAGAATCTTGCATTTTAAACTGCATTTTTGGACTTAAAACAACCACGTTATGGATATTAGTTAGCACGTAGCTAGTTAGCACATCGCTGGCTAGCCTCTGCAATGTTTTTGAACTCTTAATGTTTGAATTTTTCAAAAAGTCTATGGGAAAAATGAATAGAAAATTTACTTCTGAGTTTAAAGAGTTTTCTTGTCCGAGAATTAGGTGCGGGGTTAGCATGATAGTTGTTTGTATTACTGTGATGGCAAAACTCTTCTCTGCTCTCTGAAAGTTGAGAAAAGCACTTAGAAAAGCACTGCGGTGAATAATTTGGATGTTCTGAATGCTTAAGGAATAAATATGGACCACTCCAAACTGTTTTTCATGTTTTCAAGAATGTAAAAATCACGTACAGGGCTGTTGAACAATGGTCTAAAACTAGACTCCTCTGTCTGAATATGAGGGAAAAGAAAGCTGCTTTGGTCAATTATTGTGCTAAACAATGGCCGTCTTAAAATGGAAATGAAAGAAAAATACATTAACCTTTTTTCCTTCCTGTTTTTGAATGCATCACGCAAATGAAAAGCTTTTCACATTATGTTGTCAGTGAGTGGCTATTTCAGTAATGTTGATGTTTAAGAGGAAGAATGATTCACTGTCATGATTCACGGATACTAAAGGTACAGTATGTAACTTTCTGGCGGTGGCACGTCATCAGCGTGCTTCCATGGAAATGTTTAAAGCTATACTTTGGAACATTCTCCACAGCACTTGATGAGTTTTATGTCATCTGTCATCTGTGTGATGCCATGGAAACGTTAAAGTTAAAACCATACTTAGGAACATTCTCCATGGCGACAGATGAGTTTTATGTCATCTGCGTGATTCCATAGAAACGCTAAACTTAAAACCATACTTCGGAACATTCTCCGTGACAACAGATGAGTTTTATATCATTTGTCATCTGCGTGATTCCATGGAAACGTTAAAGTTAAAACCATACTTCGGAACATTCTCCATGGCGATAGATGAGTTTTGTGCCATACTGTGGAAGATTATAGCCAAAGAAACAACATTTCCATGGAAACAAGCAGGAGGAGTCAGGTTCGGGGAGATGCGAGCCCGCTCAGAGTAAGGACGCATGTTGTAAAGTTTTTCAGCGCAATAAAACCGACCAAAATTAGTCAGTTTTTTGGGCTAAAAAGTTGCATACTGTGGCTTTAACTTTTCAAGGACTTTATTAACTGGCATGTGACAAATGTGTACCCCATCTTAGTTCTAAGGGGAAGAAGAAATGACCATTTTCTCATGTATTAATGGGGAACTGCCGCTTGGAAACCATTGCTTGCCATGTTCTTATGCTTTGGTGCAAGTCTTATTAACAGGGTAATAATGGGGTCATCACAGTCAATGGCCCTCCTCTCTTTCTCTCTCTTTCTCTCCTCTTTGCACCTCTCATTCGAAACTCACCCACCCCACACACTTAGCCTTAGCCACGTCGCACTTTCATTTTGTGATATAGTCCAACTTGAACCACTCTTGACGGGGGAAGACACCGGTGCAGTTGGCCTATATAATCTTGATACTGCATTACGCATTTGAATGGAAACAAGCTAAGTTTTTCTAATTATCAGTTTGTTAGGTGAGAAAAAATATCCATGGTAAATATTTATTATAGGTTTACCCCAATCAAGTGGAAGTTTGTGAAGAAACGTTAAAAGAAAAACTGGTCAAAAATACACAAAGTAGTACGGAGTTATAAGTATTTTGTTAGCGTATTATCATGATCCTCTCCAATATATTCAAGGACAGATCTCCAGACTCTAAAGAATTCACCTATATCTGCTTTTTTACAAGTAATTCTTTCCAGTGGGAATAGTTATAGTACATTTGTTAAGCAACCAGTTAACTTTTGTTTTGTTTCTTGGTAGGTACGATTTTTATCACAAAATGGTATGTTTTCGTGACATGAGTAGTCTAACCTGTCAAACGCACTTTCAGGAAGCACTATGTAACGTTCCTGTGTTATTGCTTTACTGTATAAAGAGGTGGAGTAAGCGAGCGTGACGTCACCTGTAGCGTCGGCTCCACTCAACCGAAGCTCGTCAAGGCTAGCAGTTACAAGGGCGAACTTGGAGCCGAGTTCCACATTTGGAATTCCAACCGCGAGTAGCATAGCAACCAAAGAGGCAAACCGGAGCGAGGCCGTTGAAGGTAACGTCCTTCCTGTCCGCACCACTGGTTTAGCAGGGAGCAAGCGCTTAGCAACGCTGTCAGTCAAACTTGTCATTAATGTTCATATCTTGATTTACGGACACAATAACAAAAAAAAAACAAGCCTGACAGCAGCAGTTACGGAGAGAGGGGCAATTTCCAATATAAAGTGAATAGGAGCTAGAGTAGACGCAGCTGGTAGCGCGCCCATACTCACTTCCTATTTGGAACGCGGCAGCTAGCACGTTAGCTATGTCCATTTATATATACAGTCTATGTGCTTTGCCTAGAATGCTTCACAGTATGGCTTTAAACTTGTATATCTCCATGGAGACTAGCAGGTGGCCAACCAAGCCAAGGTAAGATCTGCGGAGAGGCCATCCCACTTCCATAAGAGTGGTATTTTCAAGGCAGTAAAAACAACAGTAACAGTAATTTAGTGAATGTTCAATGCCATGTTGTGGAACTTGCAGGGCAAAGCAATTTTTCCATATAAACTTCTTTCTAAAAATAAATCCACATAAACAAACTTCCAAACACTAATCACGGTTTAGCTTTAGGCCCTTGACACATTGGCCCTGTTTTTCCTAGCGCTTGGCTGGAGAGAGAGCTTATGAGACAACACAGATTGCTTTTGTAAACAACTACAAAAACCGGAATTTGCATATTTTCCTGATACAATATTCCGTCATAGAGTTTGCCTTGGCGGGGGTCCAGTAGGGGTCACCTCTGTAGACCATCCCGGGACTGTAGCTCGGAGCTTTTGGGAGAGCGAGGGCCATGTGGTGCTGCCCACTCAAGGTCAATTCTTTGCTCTGTTGGATACTCCCAGCTGTAGGCCGAATTACCGTAATGTTTATATTAAGAGAACAACCAAATACTCGCATTTGTTCAGAATCATGATAGTAACAGTTTAGTCTAAAACATGGCTGGAGTTAATTGGGTTTGCACACACAAGACGTTCAAGGTGTTCAAATTGAATAGTGCTCAGTGTTTTGTGTGAGGAAGGGCATCTGGTATAACACGTATCCAACAATATGCTACTATTCACCATTGGAGAAAAATCTCAAATGTTTCAAATGTTGTTAGCTTCATTTAAACTGCTTCCATGCAAAAGTAGGACCCGTTTTCCATACATTATTTTAAAGGTGCACTATGTAACTTTCCGGTACCTGCTCGTCTCCATGGAGATGTTATTGTTTTGTTTGAAAATGTCTCTCAGTATGGTTAATGGTAACTGGTCACATTTTTATACAGTGCTTTTCCACCTTCAAGGCACTCAAAGCGCTTTACATCAAGGAACCACTCACCCATTCACACACACATTCATACACCAGTGTACACAGACACTGGGGGCGAGGTGGGTAAAGTGTCTTGCCCAAGGACACAACGGCAGTATTCATCTAAGGGAGCTGGCATTGCGTCGCCAACCTTCGAATCAGTGGACAAACCCTCTACCAACTGAACTACTGTCGCCCAGTATGTATAGCATTAAACATGTATTTTCATGGAGATAAGCTGGTCATGCCACTTACTGGTCAGATCTGTGGAGATGCAGCCCCACTGACAGTAGAATGTATGTTTTTCAAGGGATTTTTTGAGCAATAAAAACATTTGTAATAAAATAAATGTTAGATAGTCAGGTTTAAACCCATAGAATTTTTAGGCAAAACGCTAACATTTCCATGGATGCAAGTAGATAACTGACCCCCCCACCAGAAAAGTTACATAATGGACCTTTAAGTTTTAATTCCTGAAAAATAATAATATATCTGTCCAACCAAAATGTTAAAATCATAAATTAACATGCTATCTTTCTATTTATCCAACAACCAAAGGCGTCTTGCTCCTACACGATCTTCAATGCCAGTGCGAACAGGCCTCCTCTCAGTATCTGCAGCACCCATGGGTGAGACCACGCTGTGTCGCCCTGCGTGTAAACACAGCTATGATCCATTCAGGGGGACGCGTGTAGATTTATCTGTTGGGTGCAGCTGAGGGAGGGTGTCAGATTCAATTTAAAGGTGAGATCTGCAAACAAGACTCATGTAGCTAACGGGATTTAGTCAAAACGTGCCATCTGGTATGTTCACTGCTGATTATTGGCTAAAAAAGGTGCAAATTTATACATTATCTTGCTATGTCTAAGGCCTGAGCTGTTATATTCCTGCGTTTAAACTGACAGATTATGGCTCTAGGGTCTACTCACTGTAGTAATTATCAGGTTCAACATTTATGAATTTACCTTTTAGAGATTTCTTTGGAGAATAGAGCGTAATCTTGCCCCCATAGACGAGGTGGACTAAGTGAGCGTGACGTCACTCATAGTCAGTTCCAGTCAAATGAAGCTCATTGAGGCTAGCAGTTATAGGGGTGATTTTGGGGCCTAGTTCCATATTTGGAATTCCAACCGCGAGTATCATAGCAACCAAAGAGCCAATCTGGAGCCAGGCCAGCCAGGTAACGCCCCTTCCCGCCTGCACCGCTGGTTTAGCAGGGAGCAGGCGCTGAGCAATGCTGTCAATCAAACCTATTGCTAACGCTAGCAGGAGCGACCTAAGTGAAAGAAGGCACCTGATTTGTCAATTATTAATGTTCATATCTTAAGTTATGGACAAAATAGTGAAATGAAAATATCAGGGTCATGAAAAGCGGGTTAATACTAACATTTTGAGACCAAAATGACATGGCTCACTACAGCAGTTACAGAGAGAGGGGTGACGATGTAAAGTGAAGCCGATGGAGCCCATAATCACTTTCTATTTGGAACATAGCGGCTAGCAGGTTAGCTATGGCCATTTATATATACAGTCTGTGCTTGCCCCCCATCTGGGAGTATGACATCATCGCATTGTGCAATCTGAAAAGCACCAATATTGCAGTTTATCATTACTACAATGTTTTGAGTACAAAACTTTAAGGTGTTCCTGGTTTAGACCCAGTTTAGAGTCGGTTCTAGACTCTAATTTTATCAAATTTTAGTTTTTATAATTTCATCTATATTTTATACTTTATACTTTAGATAATTTGTATTTTACTTGGTCAATATGTGACTTTTTATTATCTCAATCTTAAGTTCTTCAGGCAAGTATTGCAGTTACATTTGGGAATAAAAAACAAATTCACAGTGCACATAACTTGTCTTTTAGTAACTTTGAGTGAAGACTGAAATATGAACTAATAAACAAATATAGCAATTCCATGTATTTCAGAACTTGTACAAGTCTAAAATACAGGGTTAGCAAGTTAGCATAAGCAGTTCTCTACTATGGACATTATGGACAGTACCTTAAAGACACACTATGACACTTTTTGAGACTGTATATATAAATGGACATAGCTAATAGCTGCTAGTCTTCCGCATTCTAAATAGGAAGTGAATATGGGTGAATATGGGCTCCATCTGGCTCCATCGACTCTGGCTCCAATTCACTTTCTATTGAAGAACTGTGGCCCCTCTCTCCGTAACTGCTGCTGTCAGACTCGTCATTCTGGTCTTAAAATGTTCGTATTAACCCGCTGTACGTGATCCTGGTGTTTTTATTTTGCTATTGCGTCTGTAAATCAAGATATGAACATTAATAATAATTCTTTCCCCGAGGCTGCTCCCACTAGCATTAGTGGTTCGATTGACAGCGTTGCTAAGTGCCTGCTCCCTGCTAAACCAGCAGTGCAGGCGGGAAGGGGCGATACCTTCCACAGCCTTGCTCCGGATTGGCTCTTTGGTCCCTATTATACTAGCGGTCGGAATTCCAAATATGGAACTCGGCTTCCAAATATGGAACTGCTAGCCTCAATGAGCTTCATTTGACTGGAGCCGAGCGCTATGGGTGATGTCACACTCCCTTAGTCCACTTCTTTATACAGTCTATGAGTCTACCACATGCTTGTCTCCATGGTTACTGCTTTGTCTGGAACAAAGCCTATCTATGTAGCATTCATGTTGTTACAAGTGTTTTTATTGCTCAAAAGTCTGACCAGTGTAACTTGGCCATATGGCACCACGTGCTTGTCTCCATGGAGATACATAATGCCATACAGTGGAAAATCCAGGCAAAGCAATACCATTTCCATAGAGTCGAGCCGAGGTGTGCCCTACACCAGAAAAGTCACACACCTTTAATCATTTCACTCATTACGATTCAACTATTCAAATTCAATCCGACCGATTCCAATCCAGTATCGTAGTATTGCATTATTAACCATTTTAGCTTATTCCTCTTAACACAAACCATCTCTATCAACAACATATGCGCGACTTGTATGATGTACACGAGCTGACATGATTTCGCTGCTTGCACGACAGACAAAAACTGGTGGCAAGCATTGAATAAAAAGCTTTGAATACGCGTCTGATTGGGTTATAAATACTCTCTATGGGGTCTCTGTCTGTTTGTTGCGGGGGTGAGAGACAAACGAAATAATAAAAATTGGAAAGCGTATTCATAAAAAAACATATCCGGAGTGACTACAGCTTTCAGAGTGAGCATCTCATTGCATTGCTCAAAAGCATTCACTCACTATAGAATAACATAGGACCAGACAAGTTCCACTTTATAAGATTGCAGCCTTGACACAACCTATATATGTATATTATGGCTCCGGTCCAATTAGACCATCAGAAGTGTTGTAAAAGGCCCACTTCAATCAATAGGAGGAGGTTGGTAAAACAGAGCCCAATTGTACAAAGATATTTATGGGCCGGTTGAGGTGATTTGTGGCGGACATTTTGGAGAGGGAGGGCAAGGCTTGATTGGATGCAAGTCAATCTGTGTATTGTTCTAATATACATAATACATATGGATAAAAGGTCACATTGAAACTTAAGATGTGGTGTAGTCCTTTTGGCAGTATATAAAGCTGCACTATGGAACTTTTCTGATGGGGGTCTTCATGGAGATGTTTTGCCTGGAATGTTCCACAGTATGGTATGAGACTATCTACCTACCTACCTACCTATCTATCAACTTATGCATGTATTCAAGTATTACAATATTCAAATGTGAACCCTTATTCTCATCAGGGTCACCTCTCCACAGATCTGACCTATAATTTGGTCTGGTAGCTTCACCTGTCTGTCTACATTGAGATAGATATGGAACTAGCGTAAATTCAACGTGGAATACCTGACAGCGCTCCCATCCCATCTTCTCCAGAGTTTACCTGCTCCTCAGCCTTCATCACCTCCCCCTATTACTCCTCCCTGCCGCTCGTCGCACCTCCTCTTCATCCATCCAGCGCCCAGTCTGCCCAATTTAAACCCCCATCGCAGACGCACTCCTGCTTCAGTTTGTGTCCTCCCCAGCACCCCCTCGGCTCCGCAAATAGGTTTAATGCCATACTGAGAGACATCCCAGGCAAAACAATAACATCTCCATGGAGACAAGTAAGTTTTGAACCTCCCATTTTGAATCGAGCAATCGGTAATCGTGTTAGGAGATTTCTAAATTAGGTTTTTTGTATGTTTGTGCGCAAAATATCCATGGCCAGCTTTACCTATTAAACTGAAATTACTCTACAATGGTAAATGGTCATCATACCCCAATCATACCCCTGTGTAAGTGTCTTGCCCAAGGACACAACGACAGCATTCATCTATTGGAGCTGGAATCACACCGCCAACCTGTGGGTCACTGGATCTAACCGCTCAACCAGTGATGTTTATGCCGAGAGCAGGATTCGGAACGCCAACCTTCGGCTCAGTGGACAAACACTACCAACTGAGCTACTGTCGCCTCTACAATCTTTCCAATTTTAATTTTTTTTTTAATTTTAAATTGTATAGAACCATTGTCTTCCTTATCATTTGTACAGTTTCTAAAATGTGGCCCCATCCCCCTTCTTATCCGACCCCTCTCCTCTGTACCACTTAAAAAAAATATTACGTTTCCAGTTTCCTTCACCTGCTCAAGGCTTTTTCCATCAAACCCAATCACATTCCAAAGTGCGAGCCAATCTCCTCCAAATTCCCTGATAATAAGATGAAATCGTTCAGTGCCAGATCTGAAAAACTAATCTTAATATCAGCTCGTAAAGGCCACTCCACCTGTACATGTAATATTAGCCAAATGCCACCTCTGCTAGCTCCCCTCGTGTCTCTCTAGCTGGAGTTTGGCCCTGTACATGGACTTTCTGACATCTCGTCTAATGATAAAGGGGGGGCTTGGATTAAGGGGGGTCCAGGGTCCAGGTGGCGAGTGTCCATGTTGATTCAGTCATGTTTAGAGCCAAGCCGAGCTGCAGAGCTGACAAGGGAAATTGGCGAAGCAGCTACCAAATACACAGATGCTATTTTGGGTAAGATTATCATAGGTGTTATTCAGGTGTTTTAAAGATCCTATATTACGTAAAAATGATTCTTGTGAGCTTTAAGTCATGTTATAATGCTGTTACCTCCTCAGAAACATACCTGAGCTTGTGTTTTGTTTCATTCACACATGTTTGAGTAACACTTTATTATTAGTCTGTTTACATCTCCAAAGCTCAAAATGCTCTGTTCCACCTTGTGATGTCATGAAGTGGTAGTTTTCAAGTTAACAGCTCCTTTTACCTTTTGTTCAGTAGAGACTGGAAATTCCAGGGCTGAAAATATCCAAATGATTCTAGTGAAGGTGTACGGAGTTGAAAAACACTGTGGGACACTTCCTGTATTATTACATGACATCACCAGGTGGAATGAAGTGTTTTCTGTTTGAGAGAAGAACTCAGCTTAAATATGCAGGGTTTGTGTGTTAAACGTGTGTGAATGAAATAAAACACAACTCCAGGTCTGTTTGTGATGAGGAAACAACATTATAACATTATACTTGTCTCCATGGAGATGTTTTTGTTTCCTCCGGAATGTTACTCAGTATGGCAGTTATTTATCTTGCATTATTAAACTACAGGTGTTTTTATTGCTAAAGAAATGTGAGTGGGGGTGCCTCTCCACCAATCTGACCTGTAACTTGCCCTCGTGGCACCACTTCCACGTTTCCGTGATGATAGATAAGTTTAATCCCATAGTGGAACATCCAGGCAAACTTTGGTAAAGGTTCATTCTGTCTTCAGTTTTAAACATAGAACGAGCAACAGACAAACAAAGTAACAAACAAAGTAATAAAAGAACAAGCAGAGCAGAAACATCTGAAATCAGCCTCATCCGAGCACTGCAAGAGACAACACCGCATCTTGGACTGGAACAACGCTGGATCAGAGAGGCCATCGAGATCCGCAAACGAGGAGATCCGCAAACGAGGTCCAAGGAGCATGAATCGTGAGGGAGCGTACACCTTATCACACACAGGATCCTGGAGAAGGCATCAGACAGTAGGGGGCGTAAGCTTCACCTAGTGTCTGCCAAAACCATAGACTGTATATATAAATGGACATAGCTAACCTGCTAGCCGCCACGTTCCAAATAGGAAGTGGTCATGGGCGCACTTCCGGCTCCAGCGACTCTGGCTCCGATTCACTTTACATTGGAGCCAGAGTCGATGACATTGTATTACTGTTTAAAATTTCAAACTTGCTTTCGATACTAAGGAATTGACTCAATACTCAATACTCGATACCAGTTACGATACCACAATGAAAATAAAACATACTCCTTTTTTAGTAGTGCAATGTCATTTTCAAATACACAATAATAGTACGTTTTTAATGTTAGCATGAGGTCTTATGCTAGTTCTGATGAAGCTCAAATGACGCTAAAACTGTGCTTAAATGAGTATCTAGTTTCGATATTAGTTTTAGTATTGATTAGTATCTGATTTTTAGTTTTGACAACCCTACAGTGCATACAAAAAAGCTTTACTAGTTCTTGCGCCCTCTGCTGGGAACACTGCGGATAAGAGATTAAAATGAGTCTCAAAGAATGATGCTAGCTTTGAAATGGATTTTTCAGCAACTTGACAACATAATTTTTGTAGCGAAGGCAAGCTGAGCTCTAGAATGATCGGTCCAGTGAAGATATATGGACTTTAAAAACATGGAGGAGCTTCAGGAAGTACAATTACAAGTTGACATGCAGAATTGCTTCAAGTATGTTTTCATGAGGAACATTTTATACCATAAAATGAGCACAATATAAAACTTTTAAGGAGATATTTTTTTACTTTGCATCTACTGAGACTAGATTTTTTTCAAGGTTGCTAAATTTGTGATGTAAAACCTTAAAAAGACATGTATTTCTGTACCATGCAAATACTGTATATATACACTGCCTGGCCAAAAAAAAAGGCACCACCAAAAAAAAAAGGTCACACACTCTAATATTTCGTTGGACGCCTTTAGCTTTGATTATGGCATTCGCTGTGGGATTGTTCCGATAAGCTTCCGCAATGTCACAAGATTTATTTCCATCCAGTGTTGCATTCATTTTTCACCAAGATCTTGCATTGATGATTGTAGAGTCTGACCGCTGCGCAAAGCCTTCTCCAGCACATCCCAAAGATTCTCAGTGGGGTTAAGGTCTGGACTCTGTGGTGGCCAATCCATGTGTGAAAATGATGTCTCACGCTCCTGAACTGCTCTTTTACAGTTTGAGCCCAATGAATCCTGGCGTTGTCATCTTGGAATATGCCCGTGCCATCAGGGAAGAAAAAATCCACTGATGGAATAACCTGGTCATTCAGTATAATCAGGTAGACAGCTGACCTCATTCTTTGAGCACATACTGTTGCTGAACCTGCAGTAATTATCCAATTAGGAGGCTCGTACTTATTTGCTTAGTTAAATCCAGGTGGCGACTTTTTTTTTGGCCAGGCAGTGTATATAAATGGACATAGCTATTTGGAACGCGCTAGCCAGCGAGGAGGCGTTACCTTCATCAGCCTGGCTCCGGATTGGCTCTTTGGTTGCTATGATACTCCCGATCGGAATTCCAAATATGGAACTCGACTCCAAATTGGCCCCTATAACTGCTCTAGCCTCGATGAGCTTCATTTGACTGAAGCCGAACGCTATGGGTGACGTCACACTCACTTAGTCCACTTCTTTATACAGTCTATGGTACCATCTTAATATTTCAGGAGTTTTAATCTTGTGTTAAGGTCATAGCATTAACGGGAAAAGAGCTCAGGAGAGATGACTTTGCATTTTTCTATTTAAATGTCACAAAAGTCATGTAGAGTGTGTTTTCCATATGGATGTGCTTTGAATTGTAGAGGAGCAGACGACTGTTGTGTAACTACTCAGGTAATGGTATTCTGCAGATGGGACAGCTATTATGGAAAATAGGTTGCCATATATTTGCCCTAGTGAACGGCGCCACAAAATATGCAAAACTTTAACTTTGCTTCATGGGATATGCCACTTGCTTGTCTCCATGGAGATGTTATTGCTTTGCCTGGAATGTTCCACAGTATTAAATTAAACTGAATCAATTACAGGTGTTTTTAGTGTTTAAAAACATGCATTCTTATTGTGAATGACCTCACGTTTCCACAGATCTGACCTGTAACTTGGCTTGGTGGCGTTATCAGCTTGTTTCCATTCAATTCCGTTCAATTTGGTTTATATAGCACATTTAAATACAACTTCAGCTGCCCAAGGTGCCCAAAGTCTACGAAAAACAAATATACAGAAGATAGATAAGTTAAATGCCATATTGTGGAACATTCCAACAAGCAATAACATCTCTTTGGAGACAAGCAGGTGGCAGACTTCCCACCTGAAATGTGACACATACTACACCTTTTACAAACCAAATATTGTTTTTATGTCCAATCCGAAATCTGAATGAGCTTCTCACTTTGGGTTGCCAGATCCTATTACAAAAACCAGCTCGCAATAAACCCTAAGCAGCTCCCAAAAACACAATCTCTTGAGTTCAGCTGTGATTGCCCGTCATTTTAAAACCATTACGCGCACATGTTTCAGCTATTACCCTTAGTCCCCAAACTGCCATACACGTTTGTAGTATTATTAAGTTACTTCATTTTCTTGGCTGGTGATATTTTCCATTTCGTTCAGAACAAGTGGAGTGAGTTCTTTCGAGACGTTTTAATGAATCGTCTGAACATTCCGTAAAAACTCTCTCTTTCTCAAACCACAAAAATCATTACCACTTTACTTAGTGATAACAGCTTCTGACAAGACCTGAGTTAGCTTTGCAAATGTCATGTCGCTCCGTCTCTAATTAGAAGAATTGATTTTCATGGCATTATAAGTTTTCACATTATAATACTGTGAAAAGGATACAAGTGTTTATCGGCACAAATGTCTACATAATACCAAAGGAGTTCAGATATGGCATTAAAGCAAACGCAAGCTAGATTTCCGAAAAACTGGATCACTCACAAATGTGTTTATTCTTTCGCTATATCGTAGGATTATCTGCAGTTGCGGTCAATCAATCATAGACTGTGTATATAAATGGACATAGCTAACCTGCTAGCTGCCACGTTCCAAATAAGAAGTGATGGGGGCGCTTCTGTCACCATCGACTCTGGCTCTAATTCACTTTACATTGAAAAACTGTGACCCCTCTCTTTGTAACTGCTGCTGTCAGACTCGTCATTTTGGTCTTAAAATGTTTGTATTAACCCGCTTTATAAGATCCTCATATTTTTTATTTTGCTACTGTGTCCGTAAATCAAAATATGAACATTAATAACAGACAAATCAGGCACCTTCTTTCCCTGAGGTGCGCCTGCTAGCGTTAGCAACAGGTTTGATTGACAGTGTTGCTAAGTGCCCACTCCCTGCTAAATCAGTGGTGTGGGCGGAGAGGGGCGTTACCTTCAACAGCCTTGCTCCAGATTGGCTCTTTGGTTGCTATGATGCTCGCGGTTGGAATTCCTAATATGGAACTTGACTCCAAATTCACCCCTATAACTGCTCTAGCCTCGATGAGCTTCATTTGGCTGGAGCCGAACGCTATGGCTGACGTCACACTCCCTTAGTCCACTTCTTTATACAGTCTATGGGTCAAATTCTAAATTCAAAATTATTTCAAAGTGCTTTTACCTGTAGGAAAGTACTCAAAATGTATTTATTAAAAGTGCATTATGTAACTTTTCTAGCACAGGGTGTTTGTCGTCGTGGAGATTTATTTAGTTATTACTTTGCCTGAAATGTTCCGAAGTATGGCATTTAACTTGTCTGTTTTCTACTGTTATACAATTAATGAATCACACTTTCTATTGCTAACAAAAATTCTTGCTCTCCAAACATCTGACCCCTAACTTGGCCCATTGGTTTCTAGCTAATGCCATACTGTGGAACATTCCAAGCAATGCAGATTTTAAAAATGTCCGAGGTGGCATACCGTGGTGTACAACTTATCCTCCTTGTGTAATGACTTGCGTATTGTTTTGATGTACTGGTCTTACGTCAGATGCCTTTCCAAAGCCTGACAGAATAGTTATAGTAAACAAACTAGTGTGAAATAGCTGCACTTATGTCTGTGTGCGTGTTCGTTTATTGCATTGCTCCATTTCCCCGGTATAATTTTCTATCTGTTTTTCCATCTGCGTTGACAGCTGGTCCACCTGATGAACCACGCGTCCCCGTTGGATCCAAAATGGCCGACAGAGTAACCACAGACGCACTGCTAATAGCAAGATGGACACCGCAATTTCCCTGAGGTGAGTTTTCGTGCGCAGAAATAAACCAGTGCATTATAGCGTCTGGTTAAAATAACTGTATGGAGCCCACGCTCTTACTGTTTTTTAAAAGGTACAATAATCACAACTGAACCGGGGTTGCCAGAGCCTAAACCTGCAGATAGAGCCGTTCAGATCAGAGAGAGTCCTTTTAGGTCTAAACCCAGGGGTGTCAGATTGGGGAGGTAAACCTTACTGTTTACCCGGGGCCCAGTGCAGAAAGGGGCCCCTCACAGTCTGTAATAAGCATTTTTTATTGTAGTGCGGGCCCACCATGATGATTTGTACCCAGGGCCCAGAATTTGGTGCTACACCCCTGTTTAAACCAACTGACAACCCAAATAAGAGACTCATGTGATGCTTATTCTTCTCTTTGATTGGATAATCGTCTTGAGAACCAAAACATTTAATTATAATATAAACTTAGTCATCATGTCCAGTGTTTTTGTAATTAAGAGTAAATCAGCATTAGAATTTAAATTAGTTACAGCTTAGATCTGTGAAGAGGCCACCCCCCTCACTGTAAGAATGTGTGTTTTTCACTCCGTTTTTTAATGTCTTACTTTGGGACATTCCAGGTGAAGCAATAGCATCTTCACATACACAGGCAGGTGGCAGAACCCCCTCCTTTAAATCCTGGTTTAGCCCTGGATTTAAAGGGCAGGGTTATAGTTTAACCCTGATATAGTTTAGTACATTTTCAAGAAAATGTTGTTTTTAAGTAAAATTTACATTGAAAACACTGCTTAGATTTCAAGTTTGTCACCCTATTACAGCGTTACCTTCAACAGCCTTGCTCCAGATTGGCTTTTTAGTAGCTATGATACTCAAAATCGGAATTCCTAATATGCAACTTGGCTTCAAGGCTTCATTTGACTGGAGTCAAACGCTACGGGTGACGTCACACTCACTTAGTCCACTTCTTTATACAGTCTGTGGTTACAGTTTGCATGCTGACAAGGGCTATGCTAACACGGTACAGTGCTAGTTTTAGTGTCCTCATGTCACATGGTCAGTACAGAAGGGCCCACCTAAACTAACACATGAGCTCGGGGGAAATCTGAGCTGTTTTATGGAGACAGCGTTCACCCGGCCACAGGGAAATCTCACCATCAAAACAGAAATACAGGAGCAGTTATTAGAGTAACAGGAAGGACACTTAGGAGGGACAGACACTCAGGGATCTTTAAAATAGTGACAGAAAGAATCCATACCAAGCATCAGATTAAACTTGAGATAAGATGGAGGTATTTTTAGACGTTATTGTCCCAGGAGCAGTGGGTTAACGCAGTGCAGCACCCAAAGGGTCCTTCTCCAGATCGTATAGGCGGAGGTAGAGAGGTAGAGGTGGGCAGATTATCAAATTATCAAAATCAAAAGGCTATAAAAAGAGCTGATTTAAAATGAAGAAGTGATATTTCCGCACTCACTTGTAGGTAATTGTCGAAATTGACTCTTTAAGTGAGCTTTAAGTCATGTTATAATGTTGTTAGCGCCTCAAAAACACACCTGGAGTTGTGTTAACAGCTCCTTTTACCTTTAGCTCAGTACAGATTGGCAATTCCAGGGCTGAAATTATCCAAATGATTCTAGTAAAAGTGTGTGGAGTTTAAAAACACAGTGGAGCACTTCCTGTATTACCACATGACATCACAAGGTGGAACAAAGTATTTTCAGTTTATGAAAAGAACTCAGCCTAAACATGCAGTGTTTGTGTGTTAAACATGTGTGAATGAAACAAAACGCAACTCCAGGTCTGTTTGTGACGAGGAAAACTTTATAACAGATCAGAAAATAGTGTAATAAAAAAATGACATGTTTTAAAGGAGCACAAAAGAACAAAAGAACTAACAATGAAAATATTTTAAAATTACTAAAACAATATAGACTATTTCTTAATGAAGTATAACAAAACGGGAAAGAGAGCTAGTACACTGCTGACATTTCAAACCTAGCCAATCTCACGGCACCTCACCTCCAAAAGTACTGTATTTCATCGTAAAGATATAGCCAATGCTTTCGGTGCTTTTTATGAAGCACTATACAGTTCTCCAAGCGACTCTGGCAAGGAAAACAAAATGAAAGGGTTCTTCGAGAGAACGAATTTACCTTCACTGACTGACTCCCGAGCTAATGCTGCGGTTAAACCAATTTCAAAAAAAGAAATGGAAGATGTTTATAAGAATTTTAAAACTAACAAATCTTCAGGGGTAGATGGATTGCCTGGGGAGTGTTTAAGAGAGAACTTACTCCTGTATTACAAAGGGTATTGCAGGGTTTCAGATGGCATCACAACATTGTATAGGGCAGTATTATTTATAACAGATGGGGGCGCTGCTAGATTTTTGCTGAAGCACGGTGCAGTCTTTGAGTTTGGTCCGTAAAAGAAATTATCAGGTTCAACATTTGTGCATTTACCTTTCGGATATTCCATGGCAAAGTACAACGTAATCAATAGGAAAACTAGCTCTTGTCACCCATCTGGGAGTATGACATCATCACATTCGAGAATCTAAAAACTACCAATTCAATTATGCTTTAGGAAAAAATAATATCTGTGAGTCATAAGGATGGTAAGGACCTTGCTCATCCTACCGGCTGATAAGTTCTATCTTCAGTATTGGCGAAAAGGATCCAAACATGTATAAATAATTGAACAGGAATAGACCAAACTGGCTTCATTCTGGGACGCCTGGGAACAAGCAATATTAGGAGGATATTAAACATAATGACGCTTGCTAAATCAAAAACCTAATTTTCTAGATGCTGAGGAAGCATTTGATAGGTGGACTGGGTTTACTTAGAATACATAGTCCAATGAGGTTCGTCTGGTGTTCTGTTAATTTACGTAACCAGTCTGATGAAGAGCACTAGTGAGCAGTCAAAACTGTCAGGGATGAAAACAAACTAAAGCTTGGTCTGGAAAAAGAATCGATTAAAATGACTTAGAATAAACTTTAGAAAAAAATGGTCTTTCATTCTAACTTTCATTCTGACTTTGGGGCAAATAAAATGGATTTGGGTTTTTCAAACTGGGCAGATAAAGGTTTAATAACTTGACATCAATTGTTTGAGAGAGAAATTTTGAAATCCTTCAGAAAATTACAAGACAAATATGACCTGTGCTCCAAAGATTTTTATCACTATTTGCAGGTGGGAGCATTGGAAAGATCGGAGACAATCACCAACTTCTATAGACACATATTGAACAAAAGAGTAAAGTTAAACTTATATCAAATATGTATCATTTTCTCCAATCTAAATGGTCCAATAACTCATTACATATAAAAGGAAAGTGGGAATCAGAAGCAAATATTCACATTCTGGAGATGAAGATTGGAAGCTGGAAGCCACAAATATTTGAAAACAATTCAGTTGGATTGGTTGGTTATGATGCGATTTTTTAGGGCTCCTTCTGTAACCTCAGTTTTGACAAAAGCAAATCAAGGTTGTGTTGGAGATATTGTCATTTTATTGGAGAACATAGACACGTTTTTGGGATTGAAACCATTTTGAAATCTCTGGCAGAAGATTTTGGTAGAAATTGGAGCCACTGTAAAATACTATGCACCAGTGGATCCAACACATAGTTTTTTGTGTGTGTCTTTGTGAGGGACCGACTGAGGAAAATGGAGACTCAACTTGTTCAAATCCTTTTATTGCTAGTGAGGAAGATGATAACCTCGCTACCTGAAGGGTACTTACCCCCCACGCTGGAGCTGTGGCGAGAAAGCCTGGAAAGAATGTATTTGATGGAGAAGATAACAGCACAGGTTCATTAGAAATCAGCTGGGCCCCTGCAGGACGTTACCTTGGTTGGTCAAACAAATGATAAGTATATAGCTAATTTATGCAGCTGTGGGTTTTTATTCAAGTGGGTTGGTTGTCTTTTAAGTTGTTGTATTTATTTACTTTTACTAATGGGATGTGGATTAGAATGAGAGACTTGTTCATGCATTTGTCTCCAGTAGGTTAGACTATTGTAACGTCCTGCTCACTGGCCTCTCCAAATGAGCCTTAAGACAGCTGCAGTACATCCAGAACGCTGCTGCTCGGGTCCTGAAGAGAAGCAGGAAGTGTGAGCACATAAATCCTTTGCTCAGGCCCCGGCACTGGCTCCTGTGGCTCAGAGAATAGACTTTAAAACAGCTCTGCTTGTTACAAGTCTCTACATCTCCGACATGTTAGTTCCATATGAACCATCTCACACTCTGAGGACTTCAGGGACCGTCCTCCTGCTGGTGCCCAGAGTCAGGACTAAACATGGGGAATCAACGTTTCAGATGTGAGACAGGCCTCTACTTTGACAATGTTTAAATCCAGGCTCCAAACGGTTCTGTTCAGCTGTGCATGTGACTGAAAGGTTTTTATTCTGCACTCTTCTCTTTTAATGTTAATCTTATGATAATTATTTATGTTTTGATTTGTTTGTATTGATTTGAATGTCTTTCTTATTCTGTAAAGCACTTTGCATTACCAGTTTATGTACCAATTGTGCTGTACAAATAAACTTGCCTTGTGTTACATTTGTTGCCTTCCGAGATGCCAATTGTTCTAAATTTGTAAATGAGTTAATATGTGTACATTGAAATGCACATATTATTTAATAAAAAAATGTTTAAAAAATATGACATAATATCGTCTGAATATTGTAATCGGGGCACTACAAAAATATCAAGATACACATTTTTGTCAATCTCCCACCAGTCATTAGTACCTAGTTGGATGATTTTTAGGTTTTTCTGCTTGTTTTGCTCAATGGATGAACCTGGAGGAAACCCACCCAAACACTGAAACTTAAGACTTGTTTCCCTTGATATATGGCACACTTACTCTAACTCTTAAGCTCCTCCCTCTCCCCCAGACACCTCCTCAAACCTCTCCCTCTCACCAGACACCTCCCCCAGCTCCTCCTACTCCCTCAGACACCTCCCCCAAATCCTCCCCCTCTCCCCACCC
>KN473086.1:775-22183 GCA_000787095.1 Periophthalmodon schlosseri
CTCCACAGCCCCCCGCTCAGACGCAGCCCCCTCAGTCCTGGGCACAGCCGGCACAGCCCGCCCCTGTGAGCTCATCACTGGTCAACACTCGACCCTCTCCAAAGCCATGGCAGCCGCCACCGAGCAGAGCATCTCCTCCTCCTCCACTGCCACAGAGAATCTCCTCCTTCACCTTTGGCCAGAGAACATCCTCCCCTGTGAACCCCATGGCCACAGTGCTCCCATCGTCTGCAGGTCCCGCTTACGAGATGCCCACTGTCAAAGGCAAAGGAGCGGACATGTTTGCTAAGAGACAGTCTCGTATGGAGAAGTATATTGTGGACTCTGAGACTGTGGAGGCAAACAAGGCCAGCCGCTCCACATCACCTGCTACGTCTTTACCCACAGAATGGAAGTACACTCCTAATGTACGTGCCCCACCCCCACGAGCCTATAACCCAATTCAGTCTCCTCTGTATCCTCCTGCTGCTTCCAAACAGCCGCCTCCTTCTAGTAGTTCTAGTAAATCTAAGAAAAAAGATAAACCAGCCCCTCCTCCCCCCAAACCCCTTAATGTCATAGATGTAATGAAACACCAGCCGTATCAGCTCAGCTCCTCCCTCTTTATCTTTGGGCCAGCAGAAGAGGCTAAGCCCCCTGCTCCAAAGCCTGAGTGCCCTCCTCCCAACCCTAACCCACCTGTAGAAAACCAGCCACAGCTTTCTTATGAGCAAATGGCTATGCAACAGGCAGGACAGATGAACCCCCAGTATGCCCCACAGGGTTATGGGATGCAAATGCATCCGATGGGTCAGCCAATGATGCACGAGGGCCCGTACCAGCAGATCCCTCCCAATATGTACCACTATGCTTACCAGCAGCCCCCAGGTCCATACCAACAGATGTACAACCATCCTTATCAGCAGCCACCTCCAGCGGCGTATCCAGCCCCGGGTCCTCAGTCCCCTAATGCCCCCTACCAACAGCCCCCTCAGGCCCCCCCCCCTCGGGTCCTCAGTCCCCCTAATGCCCCTACCAACAGCCCCCTCAGGCCCCCTACCCTCCCGCACAAAGCCCCCCCTACATGGCACCCCCTGTGCAGTACCAGGCTCCCAGTACAGCTCCCAGTACAGCTCCCAGCTATCCCATAGCAGCCAGACCAGAGTCTGTATCAGCTGCTAACCCCACCACTGCTCCTAAACCCAAGTTTACGGCTAAAAAGAGCTCAGCTCAGGTGTGGAAGCCATCTGGAGGGGATAAAGAGTGAAACTGGCACAAATAACATTCTCATTGAAGCCAGTGCATAGAACTATATCATATTTATTTTTTAGCACACTGAAAATGTCATAACTGAGCGATAACTGTTCATATGGTTTGTATATTTTTAAAATATAAATATAGTGGCACAAATAATACACCCACTTATAGATGGTAAAAGAAGAATGTATGAGAATCTATGCAGGGACTAACTGACCGCAGCATTAAGATGGTGACAGAAGGAAGTTTGACAGTGCCTTATGTGTGACTGAAACAAACATTTATTTAAATAATAACTAATTAGAAGAAATATATCCAGGAGATATCATGTTTTTATAGTTCATTTAAGCTAATTTTTAGAAATTATGGGAAGACAAACCCCTTTCAAATAAGATTTGACCTATTTTAAAGGAAATGTTTTTTTACAAGTCTCATCTGTGACTTTTTCACTCACTTATGTGGGTTAGCTTTATTTTAGACATAGACAGCTGTTGCATCATGTTGTATACTATTTATAAGTGCGTCTTGAGAGGGAGCCCTGGGGTTTCAACTTTCAATTTCAACTCAGGCCACTGAATGAAACCATCTCTCTTTCTTCTATCTGCTGTCTTTGGTTATTACGCCTGTCGTTTCACTGCATTGGGCTTTTTAATTAAAATGATCACTTGCTCGTTTCCTACTTATCTGTTTTATTTATGTTTCCTTCTGTGTGTTTCTCTCTGTTGCACTTTCTGTACGACTCACTTCCTTTCATTAAATGTAAATGTACCTGCTTTGATTTCTTACTTTTTGATTTATCACTTGCTCCATTCACACTCTCTCTTTTACCACTTACGTTTTCACTGTTTCCACTCAGACCACAAAGCCCTGCACATATTTCACCCAAATGAATAGTAGTTAGTTGTCATTATGTACCATTATTATGTTAACAGTTCCAATGCACTTTTTTACGGCGAGCGCTTTTCGACAATCCCATAAATTAGAGTTTATTGGAAGCCGCAAACACCTCATTGCCTTAAGTATATCCAGTGTTGGGCCATTGAAATGCTTGTGTAGCACATTCCCACACAATGACTAAGTGATGGTGAATATTATTAGTCTGAGCAGGAGTGACCTCATGCAGTTATATAGACAGTGGGTTACTCGGAGGGTCACCGCTGAAACCGTAGCTGTGGTGTGTCATGTATTCTCAGAAAGGAGGTGGGCTTCGTATCAATTAGTTGTCAAGGGATTTTGCTATATTTAAAGTACATATGAGAGGTTTATTACTTGGTTTGCTGGGGTAGTACATGTGGTCAATATTTGTCATAGCTTTATATCAGCAGTGGTGGAAAAAGTACTCAGTTTTGTTATTTAAGTAAAAGTACAGATACTGGAGCAAAAAAATACTCAAGTAAAAGTAAAAGCATCACATGAAAAAATCTACTTATGTGAAAGTATTAATGTACCCGCATAAAAATGTACTTAAAGACTAAAGAGTAAAAGTATTTCGCACAGATTTTGAGGTCCTATAAAGCTTCAAATGTAGTGATTTGATACAGATTTTTTTCCTAGCTGTTTTTATTTTTTGTGTATTTTTGTTTGCTCAAACTACAAATGTGTTAAAAATAAGCCCTCAGCCTTTTCAGCAGATCTCAGACTATAAATAATAAAAAAAAAAAACTTACTTACTTTTCAGTCCAGTTAAAAAATGTCACAGAGTAGAAAGTACAAATACCTGCTGTCAAATCTAGTGAAGTAAAATTAATGTATCCACTTTAAAATGTACTGTAAAGTACAGATGCCTAAAATGTGTACTTAAGCACAGTACTTTACTACTTGTACTTCATTACCTTCCACCACTGTCAGACAGCTGGCAGTTTCTGAAAAAAGAGTTGAGAAGAAAATAGAGGAAGTAGTGGTGGGTTAAAAATAGAATACCTCTATCTACAGTGCGGAGACTTAACACATTTTTAATTTTTTATGGCCAAATTAAAAATAAAACCTACAAAAAATTAGGCAAGCTTTTTAATAAAATCTTAAATGTAGTACCACTTTTTACATGCACATTAGAACCAATATTGCAAGAACGAAAGCAAAGTATTTCAGGCGAGTAACACAACTTACATTGCAAATATTATAGTTAAATGTATTTAGTTTAATTTCATTGTTTTTATTTATTTGATGTTAATTAATGCATCTACACAATAGTTCCCCATACGAGATTATATCACGTTTTGATGAAATTGGCATTACCTTTTACAAGCATTTTTCTTTTACAAGTACATTTCTTTCAAAGACTTAAATTAATTTCTACCCACTTTTCGTTTTCCCATCTGCTCCCATTTCACCTGTTTGACCACATGATGGCAGCACTGCACTGTTTTGTAAGTTCACGTCTCTCAGCTTGACGCATAGACACAGTACTGGCATAAAGGTTTGGCACAAAAATGTCTTCTCACCCCACGTAACCCCTTTTACTGTCTAGGCATATTACTGTTGGTTGATGTCAGTAATAATACTATTTACCATTTACTGAAGGAAAATGTAATTAGAACCAAATGAGTGCGGCTTAGTCTGTGAAACCCACTTTGATTCTGGGAAACAGTGGCTCCAGTTCAACCCAAATGAACAAGGCTAAGAGCATTTAAGAGCTTTAGCGCCCCATTTAGTTTGACTTAACTTTATTGACGCACTTTTACAATAACTTACAAGATAAGTTACAAGCCAAAATAGAACAGTGTGCAGAATATTAACAATAACAGCAAGTGTGAGGTGGTCTGCTAATCTCACACCCAAATGAGAACTACAAGATAAAAATCATCACTATAGAACTGAAGAAATTTGGTACACAGCTGTTAATAGTTTAGAGATATTTTGTATTGTGAGAAAATGATTGATTCCTCCTTGTTCTTTTGTGTTGACAGAGAACAGATTTAAACTTTAACCAGTGTCACGTGGACAGAGACAGTAATTATAAGAATATTTCCCACAAAATTCTACCACAGAATGATTAACCGCCTTCCGGCTCAATATTATCGACGAGGCTCTTTCAAAGGTGCGCTGCGTAACTTTTCTGGTGCAGAGTTCACCACCTACTAGTCTCCATGGAGATGTTATTGCTTTGCCTGGAATGCTCCACAGTATGTGAGCTATATATATCGCCATGGAGACGCCACCAGGGATAGTTAAGAGTCCGATTTGTTGAGAGGTGAACCCACACACCCTAAGAATTCATACGTCTAAGGTATTTTTAGCAATAAAAACACTCATAATTCAATAAATGCAAGTCAGAATTTTCAGTTTAATGCCGTACTGTGGAACATTCCAGACAAAGCAGTAACTTGGAGCAGGTTGCCAGTATCAGAAAAGCTACATAATGCACCTTTGAATGTTAGACTTATTGTGTGAAATTTTCCGATGATTGAATTTCATTATTTTACCAATCTTGCATTCTTCTTAGCCTTTTGTTCTGTTCCGTGTGTTTCCATTGAACTTGTTTGAATTGGCAGCCGTCTCCTCAGCCAAACACAGGCCTTACTAATATAAACATGTCTGCCTTTTTTCTTTTACAGGCTTTTGGCAGCAGGAGCTACTCTCTCTCCCCACCAACCAGAGTGCCATCCAGGGGCCAGCAATCCCTCCCTCCCAGGCCGAGAAAAGCGCTAACACCCTGGGAGGCCGCGTCCCGTCACCCCCTGGGTCTGGTGGACGAGGCTTTCGCAGTCCAAGACCTGCAGCACACACTGGCGTCTTCCGTCCACTTGGCGGCGCAACGCAAGATCCTGCCCGAGCCCCCGGCAGATTGGCAAGCCCGGGTTTCTTATCAGGCTCCCAAGAAATCCGGCAGCCAAACGTGGGGTCAAAGCAGGGGTCACGCTAGAGCGCCGCTACCGTCATTTGAGTCGCCGGCTAAAACTAGCTTCTCCGGTGCGCCTCCTAGCTTGTCCAATGTTGTGGGATACAGGTCGTTGCCCAGACAGTGGCAAGCGCAGAGGTCAGTGACTAATTTGTCCTCCCCAGATCACAAAAGGCCACAGGGGGCACAGGGCTACAAGTCAGTGTATGCTAGTGGTAACACCAGCTGGAGTTGGAGAAGATAGGAGCACACAAATATGATGTTCGTAAAAGGCTAGACACGGAATGAAGCTACAGCGAGAATAGACACATTTAAAAGCTGCCAAACACGTGCAAGACTTTAATATGCAAACCTGGTTCTGAAGCTGATATTGTGTTCAGTGCAATTTGAAATGATGTAAATGAAATGTCTGAGCCCATCCGGAAAATAAAATTATAAACTTCACACACATTGAAAGAACTACAAAAAAATTAGGTAAGATTTTTTTTTTTTTGTAATGATGCTAACTATCTTCGTAAAGAGTAGTCTAACCTGTCACTACCAGTCAAAAGTTTGGACACATCCTCGCATTCAGTGTTGTTCACTACTTTCTACATTTTACATACATATAGAGAAGACATCAAAGATATGTAGAAAAGAAAAAAAACGGGGACATGCATGGTCCGCCGTATTGTAAAAAAAAATAAAGGAAAAAAAATATCACAAGGGGCTGAAAAACATCACAGATTTCTGCAGAATCAATGAGTGAAGCACTAAACTCTGTTAATCTGAGGCGAGATAAATGTGATTTTATTTGTAAATCATAGGTGACCAATGAGCTCCTTCGTTTCACATGTGTCACTGAAAAAAACGGATCTGATTGGACGATCACGTTTGACCGGGCTTGAGACGCAACGGAGGACGTGGGGACCAAACTGATGTCAATCTGTATAAAAAATACAGAGAGATCATTCTGGATTTGCCAGACAAGCCACCCATTGCTTTGTTGAAGAATATTTAGTAGTATTTGGTTTTGTATATATTTAGTAGAGTTATTTAACTTTTGTATGTATATAAAATGTAGAAATGAGTAAAAATTAAGAAAAAAATATTGAATGAGAGGGTGTTTCCAAACTTTTGACTGGTAGTGTAGATGGAGTGATAAATGACACTCACTCTTTACAAGCACAGTCTTTATACAGTACTAATATTTGGACCAGTTCATTGATATTCTGGAACCAAGTCAACCAACACCGTACTCCAGCTGAATCAATACCATATTCATGTTGATGAATCCTTAAAATAATGTCATAATGTTGGCAACAGCACATGTTCTTCAGATAAGTACTTTACAACTGATTAAAGAAACAAATTCTATATTGATGAATTGATAAATAAAATCAATCAAGACAGACGTCCTAATACTAAATATTGTACATAGCAGCAAATCTTTAAGTCAGATCTATAAGTCAGTAGTTTAAACTGATTTTCCCCAAATTCCAATCTGCAATTTCCGATTTTTTTCTTTTATAATTATAACTTTGGAATTGAGTTTGTGTCATAGACTGTATAAAGAAGTGGAGTGAGTGAGTGAGGCTAGAGCAGTTATAGGGGTGAATTTGGAGCCAAGTTCCATATTAGGAAGTCCGACCGTGAGTATCATAGCAACCAAAGAGCCAATCCTGAGCAAGACTGTTGAAGGTAATGTCCCTTCCCGCGTATTAATCTTCATATCTTGATTTACGGACACAATAGCGAAATAAAAACACCAGGATCATGTAGAGCGGGTTAATACAAACATTTTAAAACCAAAATGACAAGCCTGACAGCAGCAGTTACAGAGAGAGGGGCGACAATTTCTTAATACAAAGTGAACTGGAGCCAGAGTCGATGGAGCCGGAAGCGCGTCCATGCTCACTTCCTATTTTGAACGCTGCGGCTAGCACGTTAGAGCGCGTCCAGCTCACTTCCTATTTTGAACGCTGCGGCTAGCACGTTAGCTACGTCCATTTATATATGCAGTCTATGGTCTGCGTGGTCTTTATGTTTACTGTCACGAGCCAGCCATTCTTTTCGTACTGGTGTAACATCCCATGAATAGCCTTTTTATTCTTCTAATTTACTGTGTGCCATAATCATTTGCAAATATGGGAGCTTTTAACAGCTCGTTTTAGTGTCAGTGACTGCAGCGAGTCCCCTGGGAACCATTAGGAAAAGCAATAAATCTGCAGAAGTTACAGTAAGCATATATAGAATTTGCGACGGAATTCTCTGCTATCCTATTGGCTGTCGTTTTCCCCGGTTGAATGTATTTAGCATGCTGGTTTCTGCTAATCCCTTATTTTAAATGTTGTTTTTTGTTGAGCGTACGAGCATACGGATGATGAGTGGCAGGTAGGTTGGTGTGCAATTGAAAAAGCAATTATGGCTGCACTGAGGGGCTTATAACTTAGAGAAAGGTTATGACCGTTCCTTCAGCATGTGGTGGGCGGACCTGTCGTTATGTAAGCCGCAGTGGGAGATTAACTTACTTATTTGCCAGGTGCATTTTAATTAGTGCATTACTGTGTGGTTGTAAAGTACTCATACGGAGATTTAATGGAGACCTCCGACGCAAAGGAGTGGCCAGATCTTGTACTGTAACACACTTGATTTATGTAGAGTTGCATTTAAGACAAGTTGTGTAAAATGTAATTAAAACTATAAAAACGGCAAATCTGATGAAGTAACATTTTAACGATAGACCCGACACATTTAGGGATGACGAGATCGGTTAAAATTAAAAACTACAAATGAATTATTGTGGTGGTTTTAGAAGCAAAAATAAGACAATTTAATAGGCCTGTCACGAGAACAAATTTTGGAACACTTCCGGTTAAGAGGGAATCCCATTCTTTTCAATGGCGAATTCGGGAAAAGTTTCTCCTCAAACATATGATATAAAGTAACGCTGATTTGTGTAAAACGTTCTATGTTCATGTGACCAACAAGTCAACACTGCACCGATTCTCTGGAAGCTTTAAAGCGGCTCTGTGGTCCGAATAGAACTTATTTGCTGTCAAAATCGCCAGCCCCATACAAAATAATACAACCCGAATGACGATGGCGGCGCCCACGGCAACTTCCGGAATAAGGCGAATATCGCTACAGAGAAATATTGCGAAAAACGATAATATTGAAACTACTTTACGGCACTGAGACAATTAAAATAAAGAAGTATAAGCCCAGTGATAAACAGCATCATTAAAAGGCCTGATCTGCAACAAATAAATAGAAGAATGAACAAATAATTAGCCATAGAAGTGATGTGTTCTACCCTCTACAGCTCAAATCTTATCGTATTACTTAAAAATGGCAAAAAAATCCAAATTTTTGCAAAGAAATTGTACAAACGCTAAATATTGTGTCCCTAAATATATTGTTCCAGCTTTCATATACTGAACGATAAGTCGATATAGTAATTATCATGACAGGCCTACCATTGAATCTATACTCCAAAAAGTTATTTAAAATACTTTAATCTGGATGTTTATGTAACATTAACTTAACTTTTTTTTTTTTAATGTGTGTTCACTTGCCCAGGGACTGCAGATGTAAAGTAGCCGTAGCAGTAAATTGTAGTAATCTGGTACAAATCATGTTTTTGTACATGATCCCTGACAAATAAAGAATAGAAAGAAAGAAAGAAAAAAGAAAGAAAGAAAGAAAAAAGAAAGAAAGAAAGAAAGAAAAGAAAAGAAAAGAAAGAATTGTACATGGTTTAATTCAATTCAAAGTGTTTTTGTAAAACCCAAAATCACAACAAGGCTTAACAAGATCATTGATTTAACCAACAGAAAGTTTGAAAATCCAATAGTGAAACACACATTGGTCAATAATAGACAGGCAGATTAACAACATTCATAGAAAACAAGCAAACGGAGAACTAACCCAGAACATCCCCTCGTTCTTGGCAAGGAAAGTTTAATCCAGATGCCCTTTCTCTCCATTCATCCAGGCGAAGCACAGACAAAGAATTGAATGTCGTGTAATGTCTTATTATCCAACAGTCCATCTTTACCTGGGGAGATGTTCTTTTAGTTGATTTAATATGTTGGCCTTGTCTTGTAAAACTTTGATTCGATTTCATGCATTGAAGATCCTATATTACGCAAAACTGACTCTTGTGAGCTTTAAGCCATGTTATAATGTTGTTACCTCATCAAAAACATACCTGGAGTTGTGTTGTGTTTTGTTTCATTCACACATATTTGAGTAACGCTGCATTATTAGTCTGCCTACATCTCCAAAACTCAAAATGCTCTGTTCCACCTTGTGATGTCATGAAGCGGTAGCTTTCCTTTGACCTTTAGTTCAGTAGAGATTGGAAATTCCAGGCCTGAAATCATCCACATGTAGAGATTGGAATTCCAGGCCTGAAATCATCCACATGATTCTAGTGAAGGCGTATGGAGTTTAAAAACATAGTGGAGCACTTCGCACTTCCTGTATTACCACATGACATCACAAGGTGGAACAGAACTCCAGGTCTGTTTTTGATGAGGAAACATTATAGCATAGATCAGAAAGTAGGGGGACCTTAATATGAGCCCTTTAAAAAACAATAAGCTAATAATCATTTCCTAAACTTTACACACTCCTTGAATTTTTTTGTTTCTGATTTGGGAATTTTTTGGCACGTTATGGACAATGGCGTTTTTGTGTGGACTGGTGTGAAATGTGAATCGTTTGTTTACCGATGTGTTGTTTTGAGTTTTAGCTTTAGCTTCAGTTTGATAATAGTTTGTCCAAAGCCTAAGATCTTTTTGTTACCTGCACAGTGTCCCTGCTGGGATTTCAACTGTTTGTACCGCCATTCAAAACACTGTTTATGCCAATGCCAGTAATTTGCTTCAGTAATTCTCCTGTAGATTCACACAAAACCAAATAAATAAGGCAAATAGCACTGCAGTACAAATTGTTCTGTTCTTTTGTTCCAGTTCCAAGCATGTAGCAGTGTGCTGTGGGCCATTTGTTGCTAGCTGTTCCATCCCGTAAATGTTGTTTTGTTTTTTTTCCTTGTGTGTGTGTGATGTGTTGTCTCCAGCGGGAAGGAGGGGGGGTCAGGGAGGGGTCTGGTTCCCATGGTGAAAGCAACGAGTTACATAACACCCGTGGGCACCTATTACGGCTAATCCATTAGGGAGAGATAAGGGGAGAGGGGCGTAACCATGGAAGTATAGCCTCAATGGTTGAAATTAAAAACACTCAAACGCAAATATACAACGAGGCGTAATGAATGAATACAAAACTATATATAAACCATTCAAATGTTATATATATACACTTTTCTGATTGGAATTTGTGGTTGAGTCGGTAGCATTTCTGTATGGAACACAGACTAATACCACTGTAAAAACTGTAATTCTACTGTCTTGGCTTTATTTTAACCATTTTTTGTTCTTTCATTTAAAAGCATTATTTGGTGGTAAGGTCGTAGTTGGGGGTCTGGTCAAGCTGGTATTTTAGCTTGACTTTTATTTTAGAGATAAACCCAAAAGTGCAAATATTGATTGGGCCATATTTTAGCTTTTAGCTTATCAGCTATTAGCCTTAAATATCCAACAGAGGCCGATATGCTGTTTCGGCTAATCACCTGACTAAAGGAAAGACATTTAACTGTATTTGAACTCAGCCCAAAATTTGACTACACAGCTCTCGTTTGGGTTTGCAGTGAAAAAGGGTTGTGGATAAGGTCAAATAATATAATTTGGGGAAGAATTGAGGGGAAAATATCAAAATTGGCCTTATGTATCGGTCCAAAAATATTGGCAGAGCTTATCGGCCAATCTGCTTCGCATCAGCCAGTCAAAAACCCATATTGGCCCATCTCTAATTTTATCTATGGCAGTTTATGCTGAATGTTAAGGAATCAAGCCGGACAGCAGCCAAACTGAAGCTACTGAAATAACTGGCACTAAAAGAGCAGTAGTGGTCCAACTATATTTAGTCGCCTCGCTGCTTGTGAACCAAATTCCAATGACAACATACAGAAGCGACACCCACCCACCCAGCCACTCATTCACTGGGATCAGACTACTGCCCCCTCCCCAGACCAGAGCTTCAGGACCTGGGATTCAAAGCACCCACATCAGGGGTACCGTCCGGTGTGACCCTCAGCAGATCACGCATCAAGACTCACTCTAGGTACGAGTAAGACCCCATCCCGGGTTCTTCAACACAGGTAAGACATCACCCAGAATCTGCAAATACACTGTGAAAGTCAAAGTGGAGCATGCAAAGTTAGGTACACAAATTTTGGTAATATGTGACGTTGAAATCTGTGTGTAATCCCTCAGTCGTCCAGGTATGATCTATAGTGTAAGAGAAATTCAGTTCTGTCAACTGGACAAAAAGATTTTTGAGTGAAAAAAACCCAAAACAAAACAAAAAAAAATTTTGTCCAATTGACTGAATATTTTTGTATTTATTTTTTTTACTATGACATTGAAATAATGCATGTAATCAAACATGGAGTCAACTCAGCTATTTGGCTGTGTTAACATTGTAACATTGTCTACTCAGCTAATTTCCCCAGAATAACTTGGACAACCAATATATTGTAAATTTTCACAAAAATGTGTTTTCTTGAGCCTAAGTTACAAAATGCGCAATTTTAGATCTATCAAAAATGATTATTCTTCAATTTGCAACTTAATCTTACTTTTTCAATCACAAAAGTAGCATGTCAACACTGTAAAAATACAAAGTGAAAATACAACGTTTGCTTTGGTTAAACAAAATACATTTCTAAATCCTTAAATCTCCTTGCGGTGGCCTTTAAACACATTCACTACATCTACAAGTGCCAACCATTTCAACTTGTCCATCACTCCTTTGCATCTTGTTTAATTTCAAACATATCGACCTGCCAACCTCCTGACACAGCCGGTTGCCATGTCTGATGTTTTACAGCCTCAAGGTTATTTAAAGGGATGTGCTAACTTTGCCCTTTACACGTCGCTAATAAATTCACCTATCTTGTCTTGTCTTGATTGGCTACACGCTATTATCCTATACATGTGTTTGGCTCGTGCGTTTGAACAGCTAGCTCGTCTCGGGAGGGTTGATGGTCTGGTCTTGTGTCTCCAGGGGGGCGCCATGTCGCAGTTTTGTACCATGACGACCAGCGAGAGGAAGTTCCACGCCGCAGCCATCTGTAGAGCGGTGCAAGGGCAGGAAGGTAATGTATTTATAACGCAACCGCATTGCAAAACCTGCGGACATGTGTCGGGACTGTCATTCTTAACATGCTTTACGGGACAAAACGTAGTCACAAAGTACTTTAAAGAAAATAAAATGTAGAAAATATACAGCAAATAGTAAAAAGAAGCAGTTGTGGCACAGTAATCTACTCATCACTGGTACTGTTTTTGAATAGAACATGTCAAAAAGAAACCGGTGAACTTTTATATGGGCGGCCTTAATTAATGCCTGAGGGGGACATGCCGGATCCTCCTATAGAACATTACTACAACACATCACCACTAGTCCAGGTTTAGTTGTTGGTTTAGTCCCTTTTTTAGTCCCAGTTTTGATGTGGTGTATGCACAGTGCACCTTATAAAACATTATGGCTTGAAAAACTCTTAGTGCTCCTCCCAGAACTCCACAGAAGAGGAGATGTTGTATCTCCATGGGACGTTCCTGGCTAATTAAGGCTAAAGCAATAAAAATAAAAAGATTACTATTACTACCACACACCTTTTAATGGTAAAATGGTAAAAGGTCACATTTTTGTAGCGCGCTTTTCCACCTTCAAGACACTCAAAGCGCTTTACATCAAGGAACCAGTCACCCATTCACACACACGTTCACGCACCAGTGTACACACACAAAAATACTTCTAATGGCCATCTACTAAAACAAATCTTCCAATATAATATTTAATAGCACATAATTTGATGTAATTTATAAAAAGTATTGAGTTACGTACATTACATGCGCACATATCGAGTTAGTACTTTCCATGTCTGGTTATAACCGCCGTGTAAATATACGCTCGCTAAACGTTTGACCACTTGCCGCCGTAGCAGTTGCCGAACCTCCCTCCTTTTTACGACCGGCCTATAAATATCTTAACGAATACTTTTATGAGTAACTTATCCTTTGTCAACGTCCTTTTGAACGCGCTATTTCAGGGGCGAGGACAACTGTGCGCCATATTGGATCGGCCTGAGGGTCGCCGACAGCTGGAAGATATTCTGGCAAATCACGCATCTCTCATTGGCAGTACAGGGCCCGAGATATTTGAACGATCAGCATGCAGTAGCAACCACGCGGGGCTAACCACAAAATGAGCTCATGACACTAGTGGATTAGGAGCGGGTTAATTCCTCGTTCATCAAAGTGACAGGAAAACAAAGTCAGCGTTTTCTCCCGCGGCAAAGCATAAGGGCGAGATTTGTGTTCAATAAAGTTTGACAGGGGAATGTAAAGGGAAAAACGACTCAGTGGCCATATTATTAGGTACACCGGTGTTAAGGTTCACACTTTCGGTGGTCTAGTTTGTTAACAGTTTAACTCACTCAAGGTTTAGTCGCAGTTAGTCCCAATTACGATGTCAAGAATCCGGCCGATCAGTTATATACGGCAAAATATAAACGTATCGAATAAAAAAAACTTCATTAAAATAACTTTTAATGTGCAGAGTGGCTAAGGGGTTTGGTTGCAACACATATACAAAACTCTGTACCAGCCAAACCAACTGTGGGATCTCTGCTCTGACAACGTACTGAATGTCTCTCCCTGTTCTTCACCCCCCTTCCACACTGCCTGCTTACTACCCTGTCTAATAAAGTCTACAAACCAGAAATAGTAATAATTAGTGCTGCTGCCACTACTGCTTAACCAAACCACTTACACCTTTCCATTACGTGCATTTGTTAAACTAAAACAAGTTCAATACAAATCTTATATGGTGAAACCCAAGTGCAAAAGTTCGAAACTGTGAGTTGCCTTTTCAGATCTTCTTGGTTTTTTATGTATATATATTTTTTCTGTCTGTTGTGTTTAGACTTGGAGATAGACCTGGGGAAGAAGGTAAGCACACCCAAAGACATCATGCTCGAGGAGCTGTCCCTGGCTTCAAACCGAGGCTCCAGACTCTTCAAGATGAGACAGAGACGATCAGAGAAATACACTTTTGAGAGCATTCAGAATACCACCAACATGGAGCTCAACGTAAGCACTGAATTACAATATGGAACAAATATAGAGTGTATGAAGGGGGCTATAGTCCTACATAACCATACACAGCACTTTGGCCTCGTTATCTTAAATATATTCTACTGTACTGAAGGTGTATTGCGTAACTTTTCAGATTGAGGCTTGATGTTTTTGCTTTGCCTGGAAAGTTCCGCAGAATTACATTAAACATATCTATTTCCGTGGAGGCAAGCAGATGATGCCACAGGGCCAAGTTACAGCTCAGATCTGTGGAGAGGCAAGTCTGCTCAGTAAGAATGCATCTTTTTCAAGGTATTTTGGAGCAGTACAAACCCATGTCAATGAGTGAGTGAAAAATAGATAAGCTTAATATCATACTGTGGAACATTCCAGGCAAAAGCAGTAACATCATGGAGACAAGCAGGTAAACAGGCAGACCCTCCACCAGAAAAGTTACACAGTGCATCTTTAAGATAATAACTGTCAAAACAAAAGTGAATTGTAATAACCATTATAGTCATTTATATAGCGCATTTCTACCTTCAAGACACTCAAAGCGCCTTACAACAAGGAACCACTCACCCACAAACACACATTCATACACCAGTGTACGCACACACTAGGGGAAAAGTGGGTTAAGTGTCTTGCCCAAGGACACAACAACAGCATTCATCTGTGGGAGCTGGAATCGCACCGCCAACCTGTGAGGACACAACACAGCATTCATCTGTGGGAGCTGGAATCGCACCGCCAACCTGTGGGTCAGTGGATCTGGCCGCTCAACCAGTGATGTTTACGTCAAGAGCGGGATTCGAACCGCCAAAGAGCGGACAAACACTCTACCAACTGAGCCACTGTCGCCCCTGCAGTAGGTTAATTAAGGCAGGAATTCCCATTTTCCCCCTTTTTCCTTGTATCCCTGTATATTGTAAAAGTCAACACACAGTTTAACAACTTACCTATAGTTTGAAGGTATACCCTTGCTTTAAGGTTGAATGTAACCTAGTGATTCCTCTCCCACACTATATTCTCAAGCACATTTCATAAATAACTTTAGTTTGACTGGCATGAAAGTCATCCATCTCCGCTCTGTCCCCTCAAAAGCCCTTGCACCGCGGTCCACTTCCTGCCTGAACATTTGAGAGGAAGATTAAGCACTTGCTGTATTTATTTGACTCACGCTGTGGGCCCGGGCACGAGCGGAGGGCTGCGTAGTCGTGTTAGCCATAAGTACTTTATTATGAATGTCCCTTTGTGGTCCTAGTTGGACTTGTGCCAAGCCAACAGTTTTCTCTTCCCAGCAGTGCTTATCTTAATCTGACCCAGTAACACATAGGAAGCAAACGATGTACTCCAGCACTTAGTTAAATCAAATCAAGATGGACTAACCAAGTTTCAAAATGAATTATCCTCACTAGTAGCAGTGTCGATATCAATGGGGGTTTCACAGGCTGTACTTCCAGGAAGATAAAAGGTTTACGAGATTGTTAAGATTATGTATGTAGTTTAGGTGGAGGACAGCTGGCACCTACGTAACTGTGGGAGATTCACTATTTTTGAAAGAAATACACAAAAACACAAAATACACAGATGTTGAACCGGATCGTTATTTGTTTTGGTTTAGCTCCACAAACTTGCCATATTAATAATACAGCTTAAAGTTCTTTTAACTGACAACAATCACGTCTTTGGGGTTGAATAATGGCTTTAGTTTTGACTTTTTTTTTCATTTTGTATAGGCCCAGTAATTACAAAATATCAGCCTTTTGACAGTTTATCTCAAATTCTTAGCTGCTATTTTAAACTATAGTAGTGGTGCAGTCCTGTTTCATCCTGAATTTAACATAAACAAAATACATGTACACTACCAGTCAAAAGTTTGGACACACCGTCTCATTTAATGTTTTTTTTTTCTCTATTTTTACTACTTTTTACATTCTACATAGATACATGAGGAAGATAACAAGCATGATGTAAGATATATGGAATTTTGTAGTAAAGACATAAAGGTAAATTACTGAATATTTTTTATATTCACTATTTATTTGACTTTTTTTCTTTACTACATAATTCCAGTACTCGACGCAGTGATTACATATGGTCTGTTCTTGTAATGCAGAGCAGCTCCACACGCTTGTCTCCCTTTGAAGTCAGCTTCTCATATCTTTGTTTATGGCTCAGGGCTGCACAGAGCCATTTTGTTTCAAGTGGTCAACATTTCCTGGGGAAGTCCTAAAGTAAATCATCATAAATATCTGACAGTGTGGTGGAACGAGCGCGGGATGCCTCAGCTGCACACACTGTCCTGTCTCCGAACACAATGATTCCAGTGTTAAATACTGCACAATAAAGTCTCTGTACGCTTGTTGTTTGCATTTTTTTGTTGGTAAATGCAAATGAGATAAGATACGCCCCCTCAAATGCTACTGTGCATGGGATTTTTCATGTGAGGAATATGTATATGAACTTATAAGGCACTGGTAACATTTTGAATATTTCTGTTTGTAATTTAAATTTATTGTTATTAATACATTTGTGTAGAGACGAAACCATTAAAATTTTCCATGGAAGAAAACAAAATCAACATGTGTTAATAGGGGCGACAGTAGCTCAGTCGGTAGGGTGTTTGTCCACTGATCCGAAGGTTGGCGGTTTGAATCCCGCTCTCGACATAAACATCATTGGTAGGGCGGTCGGAGCCACTGATCCACAGGTTGGCGGTGCAATTTCAGCTCCCACAGATGAACGCTGTTGTTGTGTGGGCAAGACACTCGAATGTGTGTGTGAGTGGTTCCTTGATGTAAAGTGCTTTGTGTGCCTTGAAAGGTAGAAAAACGCTTCATAAAGTTGTGACCATTTAAGAAACGGAATAATCAAATGTGATAATATTCAGAAAAAGAATATGTTGTTGAGCTTTTAAATTCGTAAAATTAATGAAAAATACTACTACTACTTACACTCTATTGTTAGATGCATTTATGGGTAGTTTTATCCTATGGCACTTTGTTTAGCATTTCATATCGATGTGCTAAATGATCCAGCACCCCATTAACAGGCTGCTTTGCTCAGGGCTCTTTTAAATTACAGTTCATAGATTATTATTATTATTATTACTGCATTCGTTTATGCCATATATTGTGTTCCTTTTAGAGCACTATCATTTCTCAAACTGTGGATCAGCAAACTTCAGAGGGACACAGCAGTGAGACTAACCGCACTGAAGAAGACTCCATGGCAACAAGAACGGCCCTAAACCCAGACACCATCGCCCCAGGTAGGTACACAAGTCTGATACGCAGTCATGGGACATTGTGTGGGGCAGTCTGGTCACCACTCCCTCCCTCACGAGATATCATTTGTCAGTGACGCATGGGAAGCCAGGGAGCTCTTTGGTCAATGTTTAGAACAAAATTGAACTTCTTTTGATTTTTAAAATTTGGACAAACAACGCAGAGTCTTGTCTGGCCAGGCTAGCCTTATAGAGTCCACTGAAACCGAAATTGTATTGTTTTTCATAGAGGGTATTTTATATTTTTATCTGGGCTACATGTCGGTCAATGGTCCAACCTTCCACCTTCAAGGCACTTTACACCAAGGAACCACTCACCCATTCACACACACATTCATACACTGGGGGCAGGTGGGTTAAGTGTCTTGCCCGAGACACAACGACAGCATTCACCTGTGGGAGCTGGAATCGTGCCGCCAACACGTGGGGCAGTGACCGCTCTACCGGTGATGTTTATGTCGAGAGCAGGATACGAACCGCCAACCCTCAGATGAGCGGACAAACACTACCCGCTGAGCTACTGTCGCCCCATAACCGTTACAAAGCAGTATTTCATCTGAGGCCTAATTCTATTTTTATATTTCCCTATTTTTGTATTTTTTTCCGTCTACACAGAGTTTGATTAAATGTATTATGACACTGTGTAAATGCCCTCTTCACCACAGCAAATCTGCTCGGCTTAGATAAAGATTCAGTTGTTCCTTATTGTTCTTCCATAAGCTTTGATCATGTACAACAAACACTGGAATTTGTTGTCTGCAGGCGAGAGATAATGACACATTCGTCTTTATATTGCCATACTTTTCATCATCTTGCTCCCAGCTGTAAGTCGTCCCCGCCCACCTCTGTACAATCAGCCTTGACCATCTTCTTTCAGTCAATAGTTTGTTTTTACCCCAGAGAGGCACTTCCTGTTTGCTGATACCATCGACTTCCTGTCTCATATCTTTGGCCGGTACAGAAGCCTATGACGGTGACTTAGGCCTGTCTTCTTCATAAGGGATGGGGTTATTTCTGGAGGCGAAGGGTAACTGTATGTAACTCTGCGCTGTCTGTGATGTCACTACTCTACAGTGAGGTCATCCTGGTGTCAGATGCAAAAAGTCTAAATATATTTTGTCCAACGTAAATGAGGGAGTGGTCATGGCTTGTCAAAATATGCTTGGAAACTGCTGATGTAAAAATGATCTTTGTGTTTGCGTTTTGTTTTTTTTATGTCAGTAAAAGCAATAAATAGTAAGAAGAGAGAATCGGACTGAGGAAGAACTTGAAGTATTGGAAAAGTATTGGTTCAAAATATGACTAGTCAACAAGAACAATAGGCTCTGTGCACAATAGCTCCCGGCAACCTCACTGTTGGCATCACTACTTCCTGTCCAATTTTATCTTTATGAGGTTTTTGTCGCGTCACGCTAAAATGAATAAATATTTAAAGATCAGGCAGTGGACAGGGAGCCGGGGGTGGATGTCACTGACAACATGTTAAAAACTACACAAATAAAATGAAAACTTCACTGGAGGTACTTCTGTGTTTAGAAAGAGAGGTGCTTGTGTCTCAATGCTAACGCTAATGCTCATTTTGAGGCATAATAAATGTTAAAACAACACCAAAAACTGAAGTCTTCTACATATAAAAAATAATTTGGTAGTCTTTAGGTTAATTACCGGTAATTTGAATTTTTATAGGTTGTTTATTGTAAATTTTTCAATATTAATAAAAGTGACTGTTAGCTTTGAGACACAGTGAGCTAGCTAGCATGACGCTGTGCATAGAGACTATTGACAAATGAAAGCAAACTGTTCCTGTCTGTTATTACTCCTGCAACATAATACCTCCAATAGCGCCCTGAGTTATATCATTACTACTGTGACTAAATTTGCATGAGCGATATCCCTATGGCAGCTTTAAAGGGGCACTATGTAACTTTTCCTCTTGTCTCCATGGAGATGTTATTGCTTTGCCAGGATTATTCCATAATATAGCATTAAACATACCAGCTCACAGTGAGCATGTGTGTGTTTCAAGATCATTTTTAGCAAACATATCTCTTGTAATAAAATGAATGCAAGATAAGATTGTTTAATGCCATACTGTGGAACATTCCAGACAGATCAATAACTTCACTCCGCTTAATACAATTTCTCCAACAATTACCATTTGAACTTGTATTTCTACCTATTTTACTTCTGTTAATACGACTGTTGGTACATTTTAAAATTCCCATTCATCCAATCAATATTTATTAAAAACAATGGAATTTGATTAGGTTTAGTCACAGATTCTTTCCTAAAACCCAGTCCACTTCCCTGTTTGGTCTGAGCTGCTTCCTCCTCGGTCAGGGCAGAGCATAAACTCAGGAAGAGGAGGAGAGGGGGATTGTTCATTGTGAGAGATCGGGACGTGACTCTCTGCTCCGGGGGTCTTATGTAACGCTGGGAGCCTGTGAGGACCCCCACGGAGCCGAGCTGCATTTGAGTGATAGTGCACTGGATCGGCCTCTCCCAAACACTCACACAGGACTGCAGATCTGGCAACAAGTGCAAACAGACATGGCAACCTAATAAACAAGCTGGGAGGATGCCTTTGCTTTGTTTTTATGTGAACCCAAAGTATATTATCCAGTATTATGAGATTAAGAAAAGCATGAAAAGATTATCAGGTCACAAGTATAATTTGGAGAACGACTTTGTAAGAAGATAAACATGGAAAATAAAGGTCACATTTGATTGTGTTTTGTAAATTTAAAACAATTTTGAATTCCATTTCCATGTGTTTGCAGGTTACAGCGGTCCCCTGAAAGACCTCCCTCCTGAGAAGTTCAACAGCACTGCCGTCCCAAAGTCTTACCACTCTCCGTGGCACCAAGCCATCGTCAGTGACCCTGCTCTGGCCGATACACTCACCACTCGCATGCCCGAACCAGACCAGCAGCCCGATAGGCCCGTGTACAAGTGTTTTAACAGGTATACGTCATGGTACCATTTTGACATAATGTGCAGAATCAACGATTATCAGCTTCTTTAACTTGGCTCTCTCGGAGTTTTGTTTTTGATGCATGTTTGGGTATTGTTACATAGTCTTCCATTCAAGTGCTCAGAAACTTACCTGTATTACTTGCAGATTATCAAAACGTTCAGAGATAAAACTAAATATTATATGTTTTGAAAAAGTCGTCAAAGCGTTGCCTATAACACGATGCTGAAACCCAGAATCAGTCCTACACTTTTGAGCACTAGTCTATGGGCTCATAGTTGTCTTTTAACATACAGTGATGGAAGAAGTACTCAATTTTGTTACTTAAGTAAAAGTACAGATACCAGAGCAAAGAAATAAAAGTAGAACTATAAGTATTAAAGTACCTGTTTAAAAATGTACTTAAAGAGTAAAAAGTAAATGTATTTCACGTAGATTTTGAGATCAAATAAAGCTTCAAATGTAGTGATTTTGATAAAGATTTGTGCTGAATTTTGTTCAACAGAAACAACTGAACTGATAGTTGTTTTTCCTAGCTGTTTTATTTGTATGTTTTTCTTTGCTCAAAGGACAAAAGTGTAAAAAAAAACAAAACAGCCTTTTCATCAGGTCTCAAACAATAATACAAAGTGATGGAGTAGAGATACCTGCTCTCAAATGTAGTAAAGTAAAAAGTATCCACTTTGAACTCTGCTTAAGTAAAGTACAGATACCTAAAATGGATACTTAAGTACAATACTTTACTACTTTTATTTCGTTACGTTCCAGCACTGGTGTCATAGATCGACCTTAAATACAAAAAAAGCTAAAATAGTCATTAACATTTACTCATTGCGAGATAGGGTCAATGCCATGCCCTTGTTTCCTTCAGGGTGGCGACCCCCTT